>NKZV01001098.1:0-59184 GCA_002370175.1 Metschnikowia colocasiae
AAGAACTAAGGCTCGTTGATTCGACTCTTCCTGAGCGGCTACTCTAGTAGGAACTCGCCGTTCAGGGATACTAGATAGAGATATCTTATTGGCTGTAGAGATCTTATTGGCTGTAGTATCGTTTTAATGGAGTTCCTTTCAACTATTCTCGCCAGGTCTTTATATCTTCTGCCCCGCTTAATCAGGTCATCATCAGGCCATGCATCTGCTCGGTTACTCAGCGATGGTCTTGACCTTGTCCTCCTGCATGGATATTAGGTATCCTGTTTAGTCCAGTATTCAATGCTGTATCGAGATTGGTAATCTCATGTCTAACATCCTCCCCTTTTAGATTGGTACTTGTGCTTGAGTATCTTTCCTAGGTCAAATAGTAGTTCACGCTCGTTCCTCTTGTCAATCTTGAGGTTTTCAGTTCTAACCCCGCGAGGGTTCCCAGGTGTAACCTGTTCGAGTCTTCCCGAATAACTAATATCTTGGGTGTATCTTGGGAGAAGTCAGGTTCTTGTCTTCATTTCAATTGTGACTCCTCTGAGCTGTTGCCTTCTCGAGTTGTCTCAAATTCTTTCAAATTCTTTCAAATTCTTTCAAATTCTTTCAAATTCTTTCAAATTCTTTCAAATTCTTTCAAATTCTCTTTCAAATTTTCGTATGTAGACGACGACAGTCGCTTCTTTGAGCTTCGACTAGTGTTGGTATTAACTCTTTGCTCCTTTCACATCTTTTGAGTTCAACGCATGGAGTTGTTCATAAGCTCTTTCTACTCTTGCAATACCATTTGATCGGAAATGGCGTTTGATAGTTAATTCTTTAGTTTCTTTAGTTTCTTTAGTTTCTTTAGTTTCTTTAGTTTCTTTAGTTTCTTTAGTTTCTTTAGTTTCTTTAGTTTCTTTGTCTCGTATAGGTTTGTAGGATATCGTCTGTCACATGGGAATATCTGTCTCTTCGATGTTCCGGGAACTTTCGTAGGCTTATCGTTCCTGTTTTCAATAATTGTATCATACTGTCACTTCAAGAATTGTATCATTAATCTCTTCCATTTGTATGGTCATCACTTCACTAATTTTGATTCATTGATATTTCACTGATTGGTATGGTCCTGCCTTGTATATCTTTCGTAACAATATTCTGTTGGACCTATCACTTCGTGCAACTTCCGTTCGGTTGGCTCTAATTTGATTTTAAGCTTACAATTTACGAGCTTTCTCCCCTTTGGAATCGTCCGTCTCGTCGGTACTCACTACCACAGTAAGGTGCTCATTGCTACAGGTGCTCATTGCTACAGTAAATGTCTTAGTACTTTACTTTATAACAAGTAACACACAGCTCTGTAAGGGCCTTGGCTTACTTCGCCCATACTGTTCCATTTCTCCCTGGCTTACTCGAGTAGTTAGTAAAGCTCTTCTGTTGTACTCTAGAGCACTGCAGTAACTAGTACTCAATACATTCAGTACTATCATTTGCTATAAGAGTGCTTACATCTTGACTCAGTCCTCTAATCAGTCACTCTCGCCCCCTCTAGTAGTCAAAATCACTATAGTGTCTAACAGTCTAGTAGTCAAAATCACTATAGTGTCTAGTAGTCTAGTCTAGTAATACGTCGTAGTCTAGTCTAGTAGTTTAGTCTAGTAGTTTAGTCTAGTAGTCTAGTCTAGTAGTCTAGTCTAATAGTATTAGTCTAGTAATACGTCTTAGTCTAGTCTAATAGTATTAGCCTAGTAGTCTAGTCTAGTAGTATTAGTCTAGTAGTTTAGTCTAATAGTATTAGTCTAGTAGTCTAGTCTAGTAGTCTAGTCTAGTCTAGTAGTATTAGTCTAGTAGTATTAGTCTAGTAGTCTAGTCTGGTAGTCATTCTAATCTAGTATCTGTTTAGTCTGGTCTGGTATTCTAGTATTTATTGAAGTGAGATGTGTCTGATACAAGTTGAATGCAGTAACCCAGGATTGAGAAGTGGACAGCGCACATGTTTCGCGTCTAAGGTGAGGTTAAACAGACGCAGATCGGCCAATTATGCTCGGGCCGGGTAAGCGAGATCGAAGACTATATTGAGGAGTTCCCCTCTAAGTCCTCGGGTTTGAGAGGTAGTAAGGAAAGGTCAATAAGGAACAGGTCAAGTTCCAAGTATAGTTAGATACAGGAAGAATAAGATGACTGAAGGAATACTGAAGATCCACACATCAGATTTATGAAGACACATTAGCGTTCCAGTTTAGCGAAGGTTCTGTAACGCAACAGAGTTCGTATGACCATGAGAGCAATCCCATAAAACAAGTGCTTTGCAATTGTTGATGACTTCTATTTTCTCTATGGCCCAGGGCAGTAGCCGGTTAGAGTATTAGAGTATTGCTAGATTCTTTGAAAGGTACTTTGAATGTATTCGTGATGATTCGAGAGGAACCAGTGGTCTATAGACTTAGGCGTTTCTGTCCGTGGCTCAACAGTGAGCAAGATAGCGGTTTAGGCCGGCTTAGGCAGATCCAATAGATCTGGCGGTCGGACGACTGTCAAAAGGACTCCCGTCCGGGTTTCTGACAATCCCACTGATCCAGCAGCGTAGGCTCTGGGTAGTGCGCTAACCATCACGACTAGTAAAACTAAACACTAAAGTCTACTAAGCAGCACGGAAGTCCAACCTGTGCGAGCTCATCTGAGGAAATGCCTCGAGTTAAACAAAAGTCCAGGAGAAATCCATTAGCTGACGTCATAGCGTGAGTATCAGGATTGTCAATGGTGATACACTGGTAGTGTGTGGCTGACCGGTGGGTGGCCACACCCGTGCACCGCGAGGCTCGCCATGTCTGGCGTTTTTTTCGGTGTTTGCAGCACAAGGTGCTTTCTTCGAACCTCACCCGACCAATCAGAGTGCGCGTGCATGCAGCCTGCAGCCCGGATCTCGTCGATTGACGTGCGACCCGCGCTCGGCCCATCGGGCGTCCTGCAGCCTGCCCCGGTAAAAATGTAATCAATTCCATCTCTTCCGGCCGCCTGCCCCGGCTTTTCTCCTCGTGCGAACGCATTGTTCTGCTATACTGTTATTCGAACACTTGGTGGTATCCATTTATCCAGCTAGGGACTCCACTGGTCATCCACTGCCTGAACCCACTGCCTGAACCCACTGCACCAACCATTACTAATCACTAATACCACCCTGAACTACTGGACACACCATGAATGAGGCTCTCTTCTCCGTGCTGGGCATGACCTGTGCAGCGTGCTCCAGCTCCATCTCCGAGGCCCTAGAGAATTTGCCGCTGGTGTCCAGCGCTGCGGTTTCGCTCTTGACCAATCAGGCCAAAGTCTCCTACTCCGGCGACACCCCCTGGCAGGAACTCTTGGACGCCATCGAAAACTGTGGCTTTGACGCCTCCTTGATATCGCTCAACCCTGACCCAAGCAACCCTCGCCCCTCTGCAAGCTCAGGGGCTTTTCACATCACGGTTGCTACCATCTCCGGAATGACCTGCGCCGCCTGCTCTTCAAGCGTAACCGAGGCGTTGGAGAAGCTTCCCGGCGTGGAGTCGGCCGCCGTGTCGCTACTTACGAACAGCGCCAAGATCCGCCATACACCCTCGGTAGCCGCCAGCTCCTTGCTTGCGGCCATCGAGGATTGTGGTTTTGATGCGGTTTTGGACCCCTCCGCCGCCGTGCCGGGCCTGCTGGGCTCGTCCGGCTCGCCCGGCTGCGTGGAGTCCGTGTTTGAGGTCGACGGCATGACCTGTGGCGCATGCTCGGCTTCCATCTCCGAGGCTCTCGAAAGCCTACCGACTGTGGTATCCGCAAGCGTGTCGCAGTTGACCAATAGCGCGGTGGTTTGCCACGATGCTCTGCTATCGCCACCGGAAATCGTGGCCTGCATCGAGGACTGTGGCTTTGACGCCAGGTTCGTGTCTACCAAGCTGGGCCCCGACATGTCGGACGTCGAAGACTTGACCCTCCGCATTTCCGGTGTGCACGAAGATACTGACTTCCACGCCTTGCATTATAACATCGAGGCCACCTTGAAGAGCTTGCCGGGGATCGAGAGCTTCCTGACCTTGTGGAAAGGCGAAGTCGACGCCGAAGAGCTCTTGAAGAACACCTCGGATCTCGACCCGGAGAGCTTTGTGGATGAGCTCCGCCTCTCCATCAACACAAACCTCGTGGGTGTACGCCAAGTGGTGGATGCCTTGAACTCGCGAGACCATGCCTATTCTTTTGATGTGCTCAATGCCGTGGACCAGTCCTTGAACTCCCAGATGAAGCTCTTGTCGAAGGAAAAGGATATCCAGTATTGGAAATCCAACTTCTATGCATCGGTGCTCCTCGGCCTACCGATGATTTTCTTCTCGCTTGTCGCCGACACCGACTTCTGGAAACTGCTCCGGTTGCTCCCCGGGCTCTATGTTGTTTCGGTGATCCAGCTCATTCTCGCCACGCTAATCTTGGTGTTCCTCGGCCGCATTTTCTTCCGCAAGTTCGGCGTGTTCATCCGCAACAGGGGCAAGAACGCCAACATGGATGTGCTAGTGTGCATCTCCACGCTGGTGTCGTATATCTTCTCGCTTCTCTCGATCTTCTTGAGTGTGTGGACGGGCCAGGCCAAGCGCCCGCCAAAAGTCTTGTTTGATACCGTGGCCATGCTCATCAGCTTTGTCTCCTTCGGCAAGTGGATCGAAAACAAAGCCAAGGGCGCCACGTCCTCGGCGCTTTCCAAGTTGATCTCGCTCACGCCCACCACCTGTGAAATCCTCACGGAAGAATGGGACCCCGAGAAGAAGGGCGGCGTGGCCTCGGACGTGCACACGCGAGTCATTCCCATCGACTTGATCCAAAAGGGAGACATTGCCGTGGTGTCGGCGGGCGCCAAGATTCCTGCAGATGGCCACATCATCCAGGGAAGTACGGAAATCGACGAGTCCATCATCACTGGCGAGTCTTTGCCCGTGTTCAAGGACGTCGGTGACCCGGTTATTGGCGGGTCCATCAACGGCCCGTTCTTGATCCACATGAGAGTCAGTGGTGCCGGGAAAAACTCCCAGTTGCACCGCATCATCAACGTGGTCAAGGATTCTCAGGTCAACAAGGCTCCCGTGCAACGGTTTGCCGACTACATTGCCGCCCGCTTTGTGTTGTTCGTGTTGACCTTATCATTGTGCACATTGATCTTCTGGCTTCTCTGCCTGAAGTACTTTGCCAACAAGCTTCCCAGCATGTTCCTCAAGGAGGAAAACGGCAAGTACTACGTGTGCCTCAAGCTCGCCATCTCGGTTATCGTGGTGGCGTGTCCGTGTGCCTTGGGCTTGGCTGCTCCCACTGCTGTCATGGTGGGCACGGGAGTCGGGGCCACGCACGGGGCTTTGATCAAGGGCGGCGATGTGTTGGAGAAGGCAAACTCCATCAACGTCGTGTTGTTTGACAAGACAGGCACGCTTACGCGGGGAGACTTGCAGATTGTGCGCTCCAAGATCACGGGCAAGCTCAATGAGTCCGATTGGTGGACGCTCGTGGGGTCTGTGGAGGTGAACTCCGAACATCCAACAGGAAAGGCCATTGCCAAGCACGCCAAGAACGTTTTGGGGTTGGGTTTCGAGGAAGATACGCTCCAAACCACCATCAGCGACTTCCAGGTTCTCAGTGGCTTGGGGGTCAGGGCTCGAGTGAAGCTCGGCGGAAGCAGCCACGACGTTGCAGTGGGAAACAAGAAACTCATTGTGAGAGACTTTAGAGAGGCGCGTTTGGGGTTGGCCGAGACCGAGGAGAACGAGCTCGCAGGCTCCTTCGCCAGCGTGTCTCACGTGGTCATCGACGGCCAGTACTGTGGGTACATGGAGCTTCTGGACTCGGTCAAGCTGTGCACGCGGGACACCATCCAGTACCTCCAGAAGATAGAGCACTACCAGGTGGGAATGGTCACGGGAGACAACCAGCGTGTCGCATGCAAAATCGGGAGAGAGATTGGTATTCCCGAGGGAAATATCTTCAGCGAGGTGTCGCCCATTGAAAAGGACTTGGTGGTGGAGGATTTGAGGCGGCGGTTTGGAGGCAAAGACAATGTGTCCATTGCGTTTGTTGGCGACGGAATCAATGACGCCCCGGCCTTGGTGCAGGCAGATATCGGCATGGCCATTAGCTCCGGGACCGACATCGCCATCGACTCGGCGGAAATCGTGCTTATGGGCTCGCACGGCAAGACCAACGACTTGTACGGAGTGGTGACGGCACTCCAGATCTCGCAGGCCAGTTTCCACAAAATCAAGTGGAACTTCTTCGGGGCCACCATTTACAACTTATTCATGCTTCCGTTTGCCATGGGGTGCTTTTTGAAATTCGGGTTGGTTCTTTCACCGGTCACGGCCGCTGGTGCCATGGCATGCAGTTCGCTTACAGTTGTGCTCAACTCGTTGACCTTGAAGAGCTGGAGGCCCCCAAATGTGCGGGAAGCTGTGGAGACAAGCACGAGTGATTGGGAGCCGGACTTCACGTTGAAGCATTCGACGGTGGAGGAGTTTAACGCTATAAAGAGAGGCAACTTCCAGTCGTTCAAGACCAACATCTTCTCCAAGATGAAGCGGTCGAGACGCGGAGACTACGAGATGATCCAGGGATGATCAAGGCACGGAGGGCATCTGCAGGACGACCATGCACCTGCGCTACACAGGCACCAGGTTTCCAAGGTGTTGGTAGCATTGGTTCAGTTGCAGCTCGTTGCAGCTCGTTGCAGCTCGTTGCTGAGGGGACGAGTGGGGTGGAGCCACGCCTTAGATAAGCTGGCCCGCTGGTCGTTTATGGGAATGACACGACCGCTAGAGCTGCCCGAGCAGTTGTATATCTAAAATGTAACACTGACAAGACCACTGAGCAACCGTACCCGAAGAATGGCATGGTATGTGGTGCATATAGTGTGTGGTGTGTGCAGTCCGCAGTATTAATCGTTGACACAAACCCGGACCACCCTATAATCACCTACGCTACAGTCCTTATAAATCTAAATTATGTATTAATTATTGATACCAAGAAATGAAGTCAACCGAAAGCGCACCCAGTCAGCTTACAAAGCCAACAAAGCTCCGGCAACCATGGCAGCAGCACCAGCAGCGAATTGCTTGTTGGCGGCGCCCTCGAAGGTAGACACGTTGGCGTGGGTAAGTGGGCAGTCAGTAACCTCAGGGCCACAAGAGGTGATGGTCACCAAGGTGTGGGAAACGGCAGTGACGGTGGCGTTGGCAGAGGCAGAGACGGCAGCAGAGGCAGCGGCGAAGATGGCGAGAGTGGAGAATTGCATTATAAACGAGGGACTAGTGTGTAGAGAAAAAAGAAGGGAGGGTGGGACAGGCGGCCTTTTATAAGTGGCGGGCTGGGGTCTGGGCTCAGGCGCAAGAATCCGAGCAGGCTTGCTGATGCAGGCTGCGCCCAAAGCGGTATGCGAGGCGCCCAAACAGGCAACAGAGCGGCCGCGCGCGCTCCGTGTGCACGCCATTGTTTACGGTGGTGTGTACCATGGATTGATGCGGCCGACTAGGGCGGTCTTTAGCCGAGGGCTTTGTTTGTTTGTTTACATGAGCCGAGGGCATGCACATAATCTGTTGCACGATGTTTATTTCCGGCCATCAGAACCGGCCATCAGAACCGGCCACCAGAACCGGCCACCAGAACCGGCCACTGCTGCCTGCAGTCCATCTCTACTCCTCTACCTCGGCCTCTACCTCTGCCTCTACCTCGGTCTCTACTTCTCTGCCTCTCTCCTCCGCCTCTCCTCCGCTCTCCTCCGCTCTCCTCCGCCTCTGCTCTACCTCGGCTTACTGCATTACGGATTCTGTCTGCGCTGCGGAAACGCGACTAGCAATAATACTCATAACCGCGGTATCAGCAGTACTAGTACTCAACACTTCAACACCTCAACTCTACTTCAACAGTATCAGTAACTGGTGGTTCAGTAACTGTAGCTTCGCTTCTTACTATACTACGATGCTATCTTGTGTTATAGAGCATGGCTGTAATGGTCGTAGACGGAATGTCGTATCGGCGGCGTATAGTTGCATGGATTGTTATCGTATCATGTGTCGTATTATTGTCGCACTGGCGCATTATCGCATTATCGCGATATCGCATCGCGCCATTGTTGTTGTTATTTTGACTTGTATTGTTTTCGTCTTCAATGAGGGTTTTTTGAGCTGCATCATTGTGGCCACCGCTGGGGATCGATTGTTCCACTGGCTCTGTGCAGGAGCCCGCTCTGTTCACCTTGCGTTTCTTCTGTTTCATTGCTTCTATGCACTCCTCCTCTTCACTTTGCCTGGTCACTCCAATCGTCTTTTCACCAATGGTCTTTTCACCAATCGTCTTTTCACCAATCGTCTTTTCACTTGTCGTCCTAATGTTGGTACTTGCACTAATAAGACTGGGTCGTCTGTTTGGTCGTCTGTTTGGTTGACAGTTCTGGGTGCCGTTCACTGGTCTGTCTGGCTGTGGTCACAGGCCTTTCTCCTTGTTCTCTAGTGGCTTCTGACCTTTTCCGGCCTGCGCTGCATGGATAGCCTGCTGTCTGCCAAGGCCAAGCAGATGCGTTGCTCGCCTATAATTCTCAGTCTCATCCTCTATTGTCGATATTCTTTTCTAGTCCACTATTATCTGTAATCCTCTCCTGATCATATTCTGATCCTATTTCCTATTCTGATCCTATTCTGATCCTCTTCTGATCCTCTTCTGATCCTCTTCTGATCCTATTCTTCCCATTCTTCTCATTCTTCCCATTCTTCCCATTCTTCCCATTCTTCCCATTCTTCCCATTCTCTTTAACCTTATTATTCTCTAATCCACTACTTCTGTCAAGAACGCCCACCACATGAACATCCGCTCTGGTTCGCCCACAAGTTTGCAGATGTGGTTGGTTCCGTAGGTGCAAGATACTGGCCATTTGTATGTTGGCCCGGAACAACCGGTAGTACCAGTTGCCCTCTTCTTGCAACACCTTGTATATCATTCCAGCTCTCAACCCCTCCAACTGCATCTTAATTCAATTCCCTCCATCATTTTAGTCGTCTTGTGCATCTTTCTTGAGATCATGGTGTCCATGTTCTACTTCAGTATGCTTTCCACTCCAGTGGTGTCTGTGCTTGCTTGATCTGTCTAGAGTTGGTATGCAGCTACATTCCATGGATGTTTATGTTCATGTTGTCGTGTCCCTTGAGGTTCACTATTTTATCACTGGCTGGAAAACGCCCTGGAGTTCACGTTCTTGCGCGTGTACCAACTGACAAAGTCTCGGAGCGACATTCTCACGCGCCGGATATCCTTATTCGGCAACGCCACCACGATGGCTGACACCAACTTCTGGATCTCCTTTTCACTGACGTTGGGGAGACACGCCACCGCGTGCTTGAGGCTGTGCACGCTTTGCTCCTGGTTTGGAGCCACCGTGAGGATTTTGATCATGAGATCGTTCACGTCCACGTCGTTGTAGAATTTGTAGATGAGCCCGTCGAGCACCACCTTGATCAACTTGTCCACATTGTTGTTGAGCGCCATGAAGCTCTTGACCAAGGCCTTGAGAGCCTCGTGGTCGCCCTCGAAAAACGACACCGGCGGATACTCCGAGCCCCACGAGAGGTAGTCGATGTAGTAGTGCACGCAAGACATGAACGGGTTGAACTCCTGGATTGTTTTCAACGCCACCAACCCGGCCTCGAAGATCGACGCCGTGAGCGTTTGGTTGCCAATCACCTCCTGTGGGTAGAACATGAGAAGATCGCTGGCCATGCTGAAAAAGTCCTCCACCACATCCGGGAGCTCACGGATCTGGAGCTCGGTGTGCGTCTTGAACAACTCCAAAAGCGCCTCGCTTTGCGCCATGGCCAACCCAAAGATCGCCTGCTGTTGCTCGGGCCCCTTGTACTCCTCGCTGCACTTGATGATGATTCCTGTCACGTAGAGGTAGCACCCGAAATACGTGCTGCGGAACCCTTGGCGTAGAAACTCCGTGATCTGGGGGAGAATGGGCGACACGTACGATGTGCAGTTGTTGATGGCATAACGCACGATTTTGCAGCAATCTTCGCTGACCTTGAGCACGTTTCCGGCCTTCGCAATCACCTGCGTGATCATCGGCCATATTTTGTCCATGAAGAAATTCGCCAAGGGGAATTGGGGTTTGTTGTAGTCTTCACAGCGCGAGATGCGGACGAAGATAGTCACCACCTCGAGCTCGTCACACAATTGGTCGATGCTTTCGGTGCTGGAACCCAAAAACGAGTCGATTTTTTGCAAGGTTGCGCGGAGAAACGTCTCGGCCGCAGCGTATTGTTGGTCGGCTTGCACCTTGTGGATGACGTGTGACAAGCCATCCACCAACGGATAAGACTGGGTCACACCCACCGAGCGCTGCACGCGGTCGTAGAGCATGTAAAGCTGGTCCAAAAACTGCGAAAGAAGCAGCCCACAGTCTTGGCAAAAGTACATGAGCGATTGGCACGTTGCCTTGACCACAAGCTCGTCGGTGCCGTGGGATGCCTCGAAACCCTTGATGATGTAGGACAATTGGGGCTCCAAGAAGTCCGGGTTTTGCTCGGTCCACTCGGTGTATCTGCCCAAGACCAAAGTGGTGGCGTAGCGGATTTTGGGGTGCTCGGGCAACTGCACAAGCATCTGCATGATGAAGGGAAGGATCTTCTTCTCCTTCGTGGACACCTCTTTGGCCATGGCACGCATGCTGAACAACGGAGCCTCCAAGAGCTGCCACTGGGAGTTCTGCAGGGTGATGAGGGATTGGATTTCCAGGAACGGGATGTTCAAGGCTTTTTGGGGACCCGCCACGACACAGCAGTCTTTGAGAACGTCGCCCATCTCGTAGCGGAACTCGGAGAATTTGTCCTCCTCCTCCTTGTCGCCATTGAAGAGGTTGTTATCGTCGTTGCCCACGGGGTAGCGGAGGTGCTTGATGATGGCGCGGATCAAGTCCAAGTAAACGGGGGTGTATGCGGCTCTCGACAGCTCAAACTTGGGCAAGGTCAACATCTGCTTGAGCTGGTACCAGAAGTAGAAAGTGTACTTGACCACGTCCAAGTCGCCGTCGTATGTGCAGCACAGTAGCAAGATGTCCACGAGCGGCATGAAGTGGAGCGGGGACTTGGCAATCAACACGTGCCAGGCCTCGGCAGCCCCAACGTAGATGCGGGCCAAGCCGCTGAAGAGCTCGGGGTCAGCCAATAGGTCCGGGTCCTTGGAGTAGAAGTGGTGCACCTGCATCAACTTCAGGTAGAGCGCATCGATCAACTGGTAGTTGTTGATGTCCTTTGTCTCGGCAATCACCGAGCACACGCAGTCGGCGGCCCTGTCGAAGGAGGCGTCGTCGAGCAAGGAGTCGAAGATGAGCGAGGCAAGCGAGTCGATGCGCAACACGTCCTCAATGGGGCATTCCTTGATCCAGCTGTTCAAGCAGTCGAGAATCAAGGCGGTGTGCGGGCTGGCCAGGTCGGCCAAGCTCTTCAAGAGCAGGAGCACCTGCGGCACGTTATCGGAGATCAACTCGGCGGTGCGGGCATTGAACTCGTCGTCGGTCAAGGGCGTTTTGTTGGCCTCGGTCAACTCCTCAGGTAGACTCTTCAAGAACTCAAGCAACGCAGGCACCAACTCCGGCTTGGACAAGCGCGAGGTGATGTCGTTCATGGCGTGGTGCCAGTCGAGGTACTGCAAGGCCAACTGGCAGAGCGCCAAGGAGATCTGGATGCGGATCAGGCGGTCCTGCGACGCGTACACGTCTAGAAGCGCCAACATGGAGTCCTTCAAGGAGCCGTACGAGTCGTCGGGCAACTGCAGCAAGTCGTACGTGGCCTTGGACCGCAAGGTCTGCGCTGCAAACATGCGGTACTCCAACGGGTGCTGGGGCTCGGCCAAAAGCGTGTGGGCCCAGTGCCACGCGGGCGGCGATTTCTGGAACGTCTCCAAGAACTCGGCGGCATGCTTCTTCTGGCCCTGGCCCACGCTGGGCGAGTACATGGCCTGCAAGGCCTGCTGAACGTGATCCATGGTGAAGAAGAAAAGGTGGGTGTTTTTTCCTTGTCGCATGCGACTATGCACTCCGCCATACGGTCATACTGCCAAATCTGGGTCAAGTCTGGCCAAATCTGGGCCAAGTCTGGGCCAAATCTGGCCAAATCTGGCCAAATCTGGGCCAAATCCGTGCTGTTGGATCTGCTGCCACTGCTTGATGCCTCGGCGGAATTATTGCTGTGTGCTTTGGTGTGTGCTTTGGTCTGGCTTGTCTATTGTGTAGGATTGGTGAGAATGGCTCACTAGTGTAAACTGCGAGCGAGTGGACAAGACAAAATGGCGTGTAAAATCGGGGCGGAGCTTGGTCGAGCTGAGGCTTGGCCGGCGCTGTATGCAGCACGTTCCGAAGCCCGTGTCTCTGTTTGAAGTGCCGGGAGGACGTGGGGCCGAAGTAGGTAGAAGGCGCCGTTCCTGCACCCACGGTCAGACGGTCCAGTCATTCAGTAGTCAGGTACCAAATTCAGTATCAGTCAGTCAGTTAGTCAGTCAGTCAGTCAGTCAGTCAGTCAGTCAGTCAGTCAGTTAGTCAGTATCAATATCAATATTCATATCAATATCAGTCAGTCAATATCAGTCAGTACAGTGTCAGTCAATATCAGTGTCAGTACTTTCCGAATCACCTGCATGTTGCGGTTCTCACTCTGTCTGAACGCGAAAACACCCACTTCTTCTCCAATGGTCAGGCCAGTTGTCATCTCCGGACCCTCCGGAACAGGGAAATCCACGCTCCTCAAGAAGTTGTTCGCCGAGTACCCCGACAAGTTCGGGTTCTCCGTGTCCAACACCACGCGCCAGCCACGTGACGGCGAGGTCAACGGCAAGGACTACCACTTCTCCACGGTGGACGAGTTCAAGAAGTTGATCGATGACGGCAAGTTCATCGAGTGGGCGCAGTTCTCGGGCAACTACTACGGCACCTCCATCAAGGCCGTGGACGACGTGGCCAAGGCAAACAAAATCTGTCTCTTGGACATTGATATGCAGGGCGTCAAGTCGGTCAAGAAGTGTGGCATCGACGCCCGCTTTTTGTTTTTGAGCCCTCCTTCCATCGACAGCTTGCGCGAGAGGTTGACGGGCCGGGGCACCGAGACCGACGACTCCATCGCCAAGAGAATTGCTGCTGCTGCCTCGGAGATGGAGTATGCGCAGACGGGTGCGCACGATAGAATCATAGTGAACGACGATTTGGACCGGGCCTACGCGGAGTTCAAGGAGTTTATCTTGGCCGACAACTAGTGCTGTATATATTCTATGTATGTGTATGTCTGTATTTCGTATTTTCTGTCAGTCTATTTGTCTATTTCCGTATTTTCTGTCAGTCTATTTGTCAGTCTATTTCCGTATTTTCTGTCTATTCTGTCTATTTCTGTCTATTTTCTCTATTTCTCTATTTTCTGTCTATTTCTCTATTTCTGTCTATTTCTGTCTATTTCTGTCTATTTCTGTCTATTTCTGTCTATTTCTGTCTATTTTCTCTATTCTCTATTCTCTATTCTCTATTCTCTTCTCTATTCTCTATTCTCTTCTCTATTCTCTATTCTCTTCTCTATTCTCTATTCTCTTCTCTATTCTCTATTCTCTTCTCTATTCTCTATTCTCTTCTCTATTCTCTATTCTCTTCTCTATTCTCTATTCTCTTCTCTATTCTCTATTCTCTTCTCTATTCTCTATTCTCTTCTCTATTCTCTATTCTCTTCTCTATTCTCTATTCTCTTCTCTATTCTCTATTCTCTTCTCTATTCTCTATTCTCTTCTCTATTCTCTATTCTCTTCTCTATTCTCTATTCTCTTCTCTATTCTCTATTCTCTTCTCTATTCTCTATTCTCTTCTCTATTCTCTATTCTCTTCTCTATTCTCTATTCTCTTCTCTATTCTCTATTCTCTTCTCTATTCTCTATTCTCTTCTCTATTCTCTATTCTCTTCTCTATTCTCTATTCTCTTCTCTATTCTCTATTCTCTTCTCTATTCTCTATTCTCTTCTCTATTCTCTATTCTCTTCTCTATTCTCTATTCTCTTCTCTATTCTCTATTCTCTTCTCTATTCTCTATTCTCTTCTCTATTCTCTATTCTCTTCTCTATTCTCTATTCTCTTCTCTATTCTCTATTCTCTTCTCTATTCTCTATTCTCTTCTCTATTCTCTATTCTCTTCTCTATTCTCTATTCTCTTCTCTATTCTCTATTCTCTTCTCTATTCTCTATTCTCTTCTCTATTCTCTATTCTCTTCTCTATTCTCTATTCTCTATTTATCTGTCCCATTTGGTGGACGGCCTGCACCGCAATACCTAGCAGAACTGCACCACGGTGTCGTTCCGTGCCAGGTGCATAGACAGTCTAGCACCGTACACTACAATAAGGTAGGCACTGCATACGCCGCCGCTCGGCCATTGTGCAACGCCAACTTCCGGCCGCTGCCCTTCACGCCGGATTTTGTTGAGTGGATTAACAAAGCCTGTCCTCTGCACAGGATCGCGTGCCTTACGCCGTATCACCAAAACAGGCAGAAAGTGAGAAAGGCCCGTCAGAATAGGCCGAAAAACCCAAAGAAGCAAATACCCCCATCCCATAACAAAGCACCCCGGGATTACCGTGAAAGTATGCGCTCTCTGGAGTGCTCGAAGGCGGCGGAAAAAGGCCGGAAAACGGCCGGAAAAAGCCCGGAAAAAGCCCCACAAGGGCCAGAAAAAGACAGAAAAGACCAGAAAAAAGCTTGGTGCTAAAAATTCCCGCGAAAATCTCTGGAGAAGCGCTTACACCAGGTCATCTTTTTACCGTTCCACTTCCGCCCGATTATCCAGTGACGCTTTTTGCCTGCTAAACACTCCCGTGTTCGTTGTGTTCTCCACGGGATTCTCCTATAGGTCCTGATTAGTCACTGGTCGAGTCTAGTCGATCGTCTAGTCATAGTACTTTGTCGGTTAGTCACGTCGCTAGTCTCCGCTTAGGTACTTTTGTTCTTCGCCTGCTTTATAAGGCCTGATTGCTTGCTGCACTGCTTACTAACCGGCGTCTTGGCATAGTTCCGCCGCTCAAGCTTCGACTCTTTCATCCTGGTCTAGTGACTCCGGTCTGCTGACTCATGACTGAACCCAAGCCCAAGAAGACCTTGTCTAGAATCGGAAGAATCTTTGGTGTTTCTTCCACTAACCTTGCGGCGCTCCCCAACGAGTCCAAATCCTCCGTGAACAGCGCCAACCTGGACCACGCGCCCAAAGGCCCCAACCTGGACCACGCGCCCAAAGGCCCCAATGATCTGGACCCCAAACCGCCGCTGAGGTCCGCGGTGTCGTCGCGAGCAAAACTGCCTGTTTCGGCCCTCCAAAACCAGGCCGCCCAAGGCGAGGACGTGCTCTCGCCGCTCCCGAACGACCGCTCGGCCACGGCCTCGCCCAACTTGCCCAGCACCGTTTCTCCATCGCAGTCCATGGCGTCCATGGATCTATCCAATCTCCCTGCGCCCCCCGCCGCTGCTGACGGGAGGTCTCCGTCGGTTTCAAGACTGTCGTCTTTGAATGGGTACCCCCGCAAAAACGGCTCTACGCTTGCATCCTCCAAGCTAAAATCAAACGCCTCTCGCTCGTCCTCGGAGAAGCGGGTCTCTGGCCACGCCTCTCCTGGAAACCTTTCTCCATCTGTTTCCAGCACCCACCTCCCCGGGCTCGCGCCCAGTACGCCATTAGTGCAAAAGCCCCGGTTCAAGATGTTCGAAGACGGGTCTCATGAACACAACTTAAGGGCGGCCAAGCGACAGGAGAAGCTCAGCAACATGTTGAAAGATCTCCTAGGCGCCAAGAAATTACGTGACGAGGCCGTGTCTGCGGTGCCCAACATTCTCCAGCCCAAATCCGACAAGAACGACAAGACAGATAAATCCGACAAGAACGGCAAGCCAGATAAATCCGATAAGAACGGCAAGCCAGATAAATCCGATAAGAACGGCAAGACAGATAAATCCGATAAGAACGGCAAGACAGATAAATTCGACAAGAACGGCAAGAACCAAGAGAGGGAAAAGCCTCCCACGCTTTTCGCCGGCTTGGTCAGCCAGGTCAAAAACAACACCTCCCCGTACCATGCCCAGGGCGAGGAATCAGCGCCTACACAGGACTGTCGGTCGTTTGTGGAGAAGTACGGTCGGTGTCAAGAGGTGATTGGCCGAGGCTCGTTCGGTGTGGTGAGAATCTCCCACAAAAAAGGGGCATTGTCGGCCAACGGCCAAGACGAGATCCTTTATGCCGTAAAAGAGTTCAAGCGCCGGCCTTCCGAAACAGAAAAGAAGTACTCGCGGCGCTTGACTTCGGAGTTTTGCATTTCTTCTTCTTTGAAGCACCCAAATATAATCGACACACTCGATTTGCTCAAAGACGCCAAGGGCGATTACTGCGAGGTGATGGAGTTTTGCTCTGGCGGGGACCTTTACACATTGATCATTGCCGCAGGCAAGTTGGAATACGCAGAAGCAGACTGCTTCTTCAAGCAACTCATCCGTGGTGTGAACTACATGCACGAGATGGGCGTGGCACACCGCGACCTCAAGCCGGAAAACTTGCTTCTCACGCAGCAGGGGACGTTGAAAATCACCGATTTTGGCAACGGCGAGTGTTTCAAAATGGCGTGGGAGGACGACATCCATTACAGCGACGGCATCTGCGGGTCCAGTCCGTACATTGCGCCGGAGGAGTTTACGCAGGACCAGTTTGACCCGAGATGCGTGGACATCTGGTCGTGCGGCGTGATTTACATGGCCATGAGGACAGGGCGCCAGCTATGGAAGTTGGCCAACCCCAAGAAGGACGAGTTTTTCGAGGAGTATCTCGTCAAGAGAAAGGATGCCACCGGGTACGAGCCCATCGAGTCACTCAAGCGGGCGCGGTGCAGGAACGTGATCTACTCGATCTTGGACCCCATCCCGGAGCGCCGAATCACCGGCAAGCAGATATTAAACAGCGAGTGGGGCAGAGAGATTGTGACGTGTAACGGCGGAGAAGCCCCAGTCTCTGCCGGAGAGAAGCTCCCAATGAGATCAGAGAAGGCCTGCTGAAATCAGAAAGGCCTGCTGACATCAGAAAGGCCAGCTGAGAAGCTTCTCTGCAGAGAGGAGCTACAGTGACAAGCCGCCGTAAATGAGATTAAGAGAAGGCTCTAGCAGCAATGAGATATGATACCGGTAACTCGTAGCCCGCATGTATATAAGCAGAGAAAATTAGCAGCGATCACGCTTATATACAGGAGAAGCAGTAACACCTAGACGCGCAAGAGTCAAGACCTACACCAGCAAGTCACAACAAGACAAGACACCAGTCACGTAGAACACGAGGCACTGCATCCAGACGCCAAGACATCAAGACATCAGGACTCATCCATACAGCAAGCCGCTACAGAAAGTTATTGCAGCGAGTCATGGTGGAACTTTCAGACTTCCATCGGCAGGAAAAGATCGGAGAAGGTCAGTATACCATACCCCTATAAAACACCAGCAAATTTTTACTAACCATAGGCACCTATGGAGTCGTGTACAAGGCGCTCGACACCCGGTACAACAACCGAGTGGTGGCGCTCAAGAAAATCCGGTTGGAGAGTGAGGACGAGGGCGTGCCTTCCACCGCCATCCGGGAGATCTCGCTCTTGAAGGAAATGAGAGACGACAACATCGTGCGCCTCTACGACATCATCCACTCGGACTCACACAAACTATACCTTGTTTTCGAGTTTTTGGACTTGGACTTGAAGAAGTACATGGAGTCCATTCCGCAGGGCGTTAGCTTGGAGCCTTCAATGGTCAAGAGATCCATGCACCAGCTCGTCAAGGGCATCAAGTACTGTCATTCGCACCGGGTGTTGCACCGAGATTTGAAGCCGCAGAACCTTCTCATCGACAAGGAGGGCAACTTGAAGTTGGCGGATTTCGGCTTGGCACGCGCCTTTGGTGTCCCCTTGCGTGCCTACACGCACGAGGTGGTGACTCTATGGTATCGGTCGCCGGAAATTCTTTTGGGCGGCAAGCAATACTCCACGGGCGTGGATATGTGGTCGGTGGGATGCATTTTTGCCGAGATGTGCAACAGAAAGCCGTTGTTCCCAGGCGACTCTGAGATTGACGAGATCTTCCGCATCTTCCGTATTTTGGGCACGCCCAACGAGGAAGTGTGGCCGGACGTGACGTATTTGCCCGACTTCAAGCTCACGTGGCCCAAATGGGAGAAGAGCAACTTAGCCAACCACGTGCCTACCTTGGATAGCGATGGCATTAATCTCTTAGAGCAAATGTTGACATATGATCCCAGCAACCGCATCAGTGCAAAGCGAGCACTCATCCATCCCTACTTCCAGGAAGATAGCGAGGAGGGCGTGGAGAATTTCTCGAGGTCGGTAAACATGGGATAGTCGAGACTTTCTCGAGGTGAACTAGAATTTCTCGAGGTCGGTGAACATGGGATCATCGCCGTGATTTAGCTTGATTTGTTGAATGCCTGCACACACACCAAGATGGATAAAATCGTGATAATAAGAAATGGGTTTCGTAGCCACTTTGTAGTCATTAGTGCCATAGGCGGAGTATCCTTAGACATGATCAGGGAGTCCTTGGGCAGTATGTTTGAGTCATTAGAGTTGGAGTCATTAGAGTTGGAGTCATTAGAGTTGGAGACATTGGAGTTGGAGACATTGGAGTTGGAGACATTGGAGTTGGAGTCATTGGAGTTGGAGTCATTGGAGTTGGAGACATTGGAGTTGGAGTCATTGGAGTTGGAGTCATTGGAGTCGGCGCCGTTGAAGTCATTTGGGTCTTTGGAAACTGCACTGTCTGAATTGAATTTCATAGCATCCAGGGCCGGAAGAATAGAGGCCTGGTCCTTTTCCTGTACATACTCCAAGAAGGTGGAGTCAAGAGGAACCTGAAACGGCGGCCTGGACACCGGCACGGCCACCTCACGCTCCACGCCCTTCATCTGCTTGAGCTCCATATGGATCTCGGAGATCTCCGCTCGCATGTCGTGGGTTTTCTCGTACATCAAGGCGTTCTGTGCTGTTAGCTTCTCCAAAAACTGCAAGTCTGAGAAATTCTGGCTCTTGAGCGTCTTGAGTTTATCATCGATATCCACAAACGCCAGGCTGATGTTCTGGTGTCGATTCTGGATCACATCGAGGATTTCGTGGAGCTCGAACTTGCGGGACGTAAGCTCGGCACCCCCTTTGGACGTGCCATTGTCCATGAGCGAGTCCACGTCCGAGTCGTAAACTTGGCTGGCCACGTCGAGCGTCTCCAAGCTGGCAATATCGGAGCCGATGCTCTCGAAGCGGATGCCTGTGTGACTCCGGGTCTTCCGGTACATCGTGTCGAGGTTGTCTTTGTAGAGGTCGAAGTGGTCGGAGAAGTCTCCGTAGATACACTCCAGCAGCGGGTCGAGGATCTTGACGCCTTCAAGCACCGCCATCAACTGTTCCCTGTACAGAGAGGCCAGAGGCAGCTGGTGGCGGCTCTTGAGCGCGATTTTCCGGAGGTTGGCCTGGATGATGTCATCGTTGGCCAAGAATCCTGCGTCTAGCTGGAGTTGCTGCTCGAGCGAGTATAGCGAGGCTAGTAGCTGGGGAAGAAGCGGAGAGAGCGGGTCGTAGTCGAGCCATAGCAGGTCGAAGGCTGCCGACTCGCTTAGAGCATGGACTCTGGACATGGTGGGGGAGACGCTTGGTGGAGTTTGTGCAGATGTATCATGGACTGCGAAACAATTGTTTGGGTATTTTCCCGTTTTGGAATAGTAATGAAGTGCGCAGGGAGGCACGGGCCTAGACATCTTTCCCCAAAAACAGACACCTGCTCCTCTAATGCCTCAATAAACACGTAGCACGCATAGGTGGTCTTTTATCACGTCGGGTTCTTTGACCTTGTGATCCCTTGGTCTGAAATGGGTCTCTTACAGCAGGCAGACTGGGTTCTGGGATGGTTGCTGCGGGAACACCCGTACACCAAAAGATGTTTTTGCCAAACGATAAGCCGTTGAATAAATAGCACTGAAATAGACCCCGCCAAATTGTTGGCCCCACTATAGGCATTGAAGTCTTAAGTACTATAGATTTCTCCTGGGATATCACGAAAGCCACCGCTATCCGCTGAAAATTAGCACACCACTAATTGGTCAACCTGTGATCAAGATCACTAACCCTCGCAGATTTTGGTTCAGGATTGAATTTCGGAATTGATTCCTGGGGGGCCATGCGCCGGAATCTTCCGATATACCGCTCTCCTGAAGTGCCCGGCTAAATGACGAGAACCAACTTTTCTCACCTGACACTCATTTGTTCATCGGCGTGTATGGCAAGTACTGAGTCTTTCTCCAGCGATTCTCTATTGCAAGGATTTCAATTCTCTGGACTATTTGTGGGCATTCGAATTCAGAAAGTCCTCTAAATAATTACCAGTAAGAACAAGTACCGGTAACCACTCCTGCATATTGATCCTTGCTTGGACGTGAATGAAGGCATTTGACAAGACCAGTACCGTTTTCCCGATAGCTTGCTCCACTATCAAAGCACATAGATCACTGTAAGCATCTCAAAATAGTTTGACCAATGAAAGTTGGTCCAAGGTGCTTCAATCCCCGTTTCAGTGCACACCTTTCAGTAAGCCGAATGCTTTCCCGAAATAATGGTCTGGACAATTGATTGGTAGTTTGCACTGACCTTCTTATCCGCATCTTTCCTCTCAAACACATCCGGTCAGTCTTACACAGTCTGTCAGTCATTTTCAGCGTCCACTTTCTGTCTTGAATGAATTGGCGTGGGACATGGCACAAGAAAAGAATCTCAAATTCCTTTCGTTCTTCAGAGGGAAGTCCACGGCCGAGCTCCCGTTTATGAAGTTGTTGTCGAACGTGAAATACGGTCCGGATCCTTCGGAAGGCCACGTACACAAAGCATCCGTCAATACGGTCCATGTGCCCCGGTGATCTTGTGGCTCCTCCGGCAGATCGATGCGTCCAAGGTGGTAAAGATTGCCGTTGCTGTTAGTTGTCTTGGAGACAGGAGGTTTCCTTGAAAAAGGGTTTCAAGGTGTAGTATTGAGTGCTGATCATAGACCATAGTCAAGATCCTGGTCAATTCAGCAACCTATTGGTGAAGTTGTGATGACAATTAAACTGATTTTCTATTGAACCGTTCTTATAAAGCCTGCTTTTCCTTATCAAGCCTCTTTCTTGACCCTGTTCATCTAAGCCTCTTTCTTGACCCCTCATCCTTACCAAACCTTTTTCTGACCCTATTTAAGAATCTCTTTCTGACCCTATTTAAGAATCTCTTTCTGACCCTATTTAAGAATCTCTTTCTGACCCTATTTAAGAATCTCTTTCTAAACCCTTTCAACCTTTGGTCTTCAATCTACAACTATTATTGTAAATTCCAAAATGTTCTTGAGCGTCTATAAAGCCAGCTGAACTCCCTGCCTGGAATGAGCTAGAGTTTGTGTGGCACCCCAACATCTTGTGTTCTGCTTCGAGGAACCTCAGATTCGGCCCTCTTGCTTTCCACTGATCCAAAAAGAGTTGTTAAGCGTGTTGTAAAAATGGGCGGGTGCTATTTATATATTCAAGATGCGAGGTGGCTGCAAAACGGCACGCCCCCTGGCCCCCGAAAACTATAAATATTGCGAAATCCCCCTTTAAAAAATTTGACTCTGGCCCAAACTCTTTTCTGTGTTTTATAATGTTGGCTTGTATTTTACTTTATACTTGAATTTTTATGTAACGGCAAACTACCTATTACCATGAGTATACGTAATGTGCATCTTTAGCTACATTGGTCAACGGTCTAATGGTTTAGTGGTCTAATGGTTTAGTGGTCTAATGGTTACATTACTAATTCCTTTATAATCTGTTAAAACATAGTAAGACGATTGATCCTATCTACCAAAAAATCGTCAAAACAAAACTTATCTGAGTTGGAATACAGAGCTATGGGCCAAGACTCTGACCACCAGACAATGCAATCCTTCTCCCCATGACATTTTCCCCTACTGACAAAGTTTTGAATTCTAGCCAACCCGCTTGCATTTAACATTTCCTTAACGGTCTCGGTTGTAGATGTTCAGTGGTACTCCTTGGTACTGGTCTGGTACATCGCGGGTTTCGCGCATCAACAAATCACCTACAACACCCTCCATGAGCAACAACGAGTACCTGTACAGAGGCAGCAGCCGAGGCTCGCACTACGACCGCAGGGAATCTTCGCATCGAGGCGGATACCGCGGTCGAGGCGGGTACAGGGGAGGCAAGCCGGGCGACCACTATAGCTCGCTGTACCGGGGTCGTGGCGGGTTTCGTCCCGCTGACAGGAACCACGGAAAAAGGGACAGAGACGCTTATGATCCTTCTCTGAGGGACGAGTACCGGTATCGAGACAGGTTCGATGACAGAAGGGATGATAGGGACAGGTACGGCGATAGAGACAGGTACGATGACAGAAGAGAGGACAGAAGAGAGGACAGAAGAGAGGACAGAAGAGAGGACAGAAGAGAGGACAGAAGAGAGGACAGAAGAGAGGACAGAAGAGACGACAGAAGAGACGACAGAAGAGAGGACAGAGATGAAAGAGACTTAAATCGACCAGACTACGACAAAATTGACCCCGCCCTGTATAGAAGTCGCCGGGAAGAGGACATGGCCCGAAAATTGGAGACTCCCTCAAACGATAAGGAAAGAATTGACCGGATCGGAGAAAAAGCAGATGCAGATCGTGTCAAAGCTAGGCCAGACTTCCGCCCGGATTCGGCCAGAAAACTTGGCTCCCCCGCAGGCTCGGACAAGCCCAAAAATATCCCGGTGTACACGAATCCTTGGGTCAGCATTTTGAAGTTGGGCGAGGGTAGAACTGCAGGCAGAGTGGAGGCTACATACAAAGAGATCTCCAAGGTCAACGATGATATCTCAAGGCTACAGGAGGAGCGAGTGCGGCTAGGAAACGCCGTGTCTTTACTAGACATCTACGCTTGCAGAGACGCCCTCAACTCTGAGATGTGCACAGAGAAATTGGACGAGTTCAGCTACTTGTGAGTTTTTCTGTTAACCCTGTGGCCCTGCACGCTCCAGCGTTAACGAGCCAGCCCCTTGTGAAGGTTTCAAAGCACGATGTTGGCCAGGGTCCTGCACACTCCCGCGCTCTTCAACGCTGCTTCTCACCCTCCTCAACTTCCTACCACCACACTATGTCGCAAGTGATTGAAACAATCAAGTTGTCCAAAGCGGCACAGGGCTTGTTATACGCGGCGCTCGTCACGGGGATCTACAAGTTGACGATTGCCTCGTTATCGTTAAGTGCCCTCATTTATGATTTGTTCCTTGCGCCCCCAACAAACTACGCCAAGTACGGCGCCAAAAAAGGAAAATGGGCCTTTGTTACGGGTGCCTCCGACGGAATCGGCAAGGAGTATGCATACCAGTTGGCCGGCAAGGGCTTCAACGTGGTGTTGGTTTCTCGTACGTTATCCAAATTGGAGGCCATTGCTGCTGAAATCGAGGCCAAGTACAAGGTGGAAACTAAGGTGATTGCCTTCGACGCGTCTCTTGATGACGAGAAGAACTACCTGCTTATTAAGTCCGAGATTGAATCGTTGCCTGTGACGGTACTTGTCAATAATGTGGGCCAATCACACAGCATTCCAGTGCCGTTTTTGGAAACAGAGACCAAGGAATTGACGGATATTGTCACCATCAACAATCTCGTGACGTTGAAAATCACCCAGTCTGTGGTGCCGGTGATTGTGAAAACGGTTGCTGCGGAGAAAAAGAAATTCAGAGGCTTGGTGTTGTCGATGGGCTCTTTTGGCGGGTTGATTCCTACGCCATACTTGGCTACGTACTCGGGATCCAAGGCCTTTTTACAGCAGTGGTCTGCCTCGTTGGCCGGAGAATTGAAGCCCCAGGGCGTCGACGTGGAGTTGGTGGTGTCATACCTTGTGACATCGGCCATGTCGAAGATCAGAAGAACTAGTGCCACGATCCCCAACCCCAAGCAGTTTGTCAAGGCCACTTTAAGCAGCGTTGGCAGAAGAGGCGGGGCCCAGGAGCGCTATGCCACCTGCACTCCATTCTGGTCGCATGCATTGATGCACTACTTTATCGAGAACACCGTGGGGGTGTACTCTAAAATTGTGAATCAGCTCAACTTCAACATGCACAAGAGCATCCGCGTGCGTGCCTTGAAGAAGCAGGCTAGAAAGGCGGAGTAACTCCCCATCCCAAGATCATAAATAATTATGAGATTACCCACGCACCTGTCTTAATGCCTACGTTATTACCTACTACTTAGATACCCCTGCTAGCGACGCAGACCGTTAGCACCTCGTAGAGACCAACCACGTGACACACTATATACACACCAGCCACGACCAGGTCGTCAATTTCGCTTCACTTTAGCGTCAATTCCCGATTCAAAAGCCTAGACAATGAAAAGTAATGGTTTCATCTAGCGTGGTACCATTATCAAAATTGCCCGCCAAAAAGGCAGGTAGAGAATACTGCTTCTGGACCCCAGAGCAGCCTTCTAGGCTTTCCAGTACCAAAACAACCAATCCCCAAAACCCCCAGAAGCCAAAACTGACCGGTGGAGGAAGTAGTGGAGGAAGTAGTGGAGGAAGTAGTGCAAGAGGCCTGCGTGTGTGCAGGACGGAACCTTCCAGAAGACACTGGAAGTGCGCACCCCAGCAACTCACCATTCTTATAACCTGCGGAGCCCAACAAACAGCAGTGCAAAAAAAGCCACCATGGTAAAAGAGACCAAACTCTACGACTTATTGGGGGTTTCTCCCTCTGCAGGCGAAAGCGAATTGAAGAAGGCCTACAGAAAGGCAGCCCTCAAGTATCACCCCGACAAACCAACGGGAAACACAGAGAAGTTCAAGGAAATCTCCGAGGCGTTTGACATTTTGTCCAACGCAGACAAAAGACAGGTATATGACGACTATGGGTTAGAGGCGGCCAGAGGTAACGCGCCCGCGGGAGGAGACAACCCATTCAGCGGGGCCGGTGGAGCAGGTGCAGGAGGCCCCCGGTTCAACTTCAGCAGCGGCGGCGATCCGTTCTCGCAGGCCGATGCATTCAACATTTTCTCGCAGATGGGAGGATTTGGCATGGACGGCGGGGCCGGGTTCGGGGGGTTTGGCGGAGGCGGAGCAGGGTTCGGAGGCCAGGGGTCTCGGTTTGGCGGAAGTGGAATGCCCGGCGGATTCGGCGCAGGCGCAGGCGGAGGTTCCAGATACAGCCGGCCGGAGCCGGGCACGGTGATCATGACGTTGCCGGTGTCGTTGGAGGACCTCTACAGCGGGGCCACCAAAAAGATGAAGTTGAGCCGCAAGAGCCCCAACGGAACCAAGGAGAGTAAGGTGTTGGAGGTGAAGATCAAGCCCGGGTGGAAGGCCGGCACCAAGATCAACTTCGCCAACGAGGGCGACTACCAGCAGGAATGCGATGCCCGCCAGACGGTGCAGTTCATGATCGAGGAGAAGCCGCACGCGGTGTTCAAGAGGGACGGCAACGATCTCATTGCCACGGTGCCGGTGTCGTTCAAGGAGGCGTTGCTTGGGTTCGACAAGGAGGTGCTCACGTTGAGCGGGCGCAAGATCAACATCTCCAGGTCCACGCCTGTGCAGCCCACGTCCACGAACAGATACCCCAACTTGGGCATGCCCATTTCCAAGGAGCCCGGCCGCTTTGGAGATCTCGTGGTCACATACAAGGTGGACTTCCCGGTGCACTTGACGTCCGAGCAGAAGGAGGCCATCAAGAACGCTTTCTAGGTATGCCACCTCTCGCTGATTCCGGGCACTGAACCATCTGCCGTTCAGCACATTCATTATAGATCAGGACCACACTGACCAGCATCGGTATATAGACCCCAGACACCATAGTCATAATACATAGTTGAACTAACGTACATTACGGTCCTCACATTGAAACGCCACTAACTTACAAGGTATGGACTTGGTCTATATGCAGGTCCGCGCTATCAGCATCATAAGCGTAAGCACCATCTTCTAGCGCCAGACCTACTACATACACCCCTCACACACAATAACAGGCCAGACTAGCATGTCGGTTATTCTCGCGTCGGCTGGTTTCGACCACACGATTCGTTTCTGGGACGCCCTCACGGGAGTATGCTCCCGCACTATCCAGCACACGGATTCGCAGGTCAACCGCCTAGAAATCACCTCGGACAAGCGGTTCTTGGCCGCCGCAGGCAACCTCTACGTCCGCCTATACGATATACGGCAAACCGGCAACTCGGGCAACTCGGCGGCGGCGTCGGCGGCAAGCGGCACCGCAGGAAGCAGCAGCAGCTCCAACGCCAACCTGAGCCCCGTGATGACTTTCGAGGGCCACAACGGCAACGTCACGCTGATCGCGTTCCAGGTGGAGAACCGGTGGATGGTGTCCTCGCTGGAAGACGGCACGGTCAAGGTATGGGACGTGCGGCTGCCCTCTGTGCAGAGAAACTACAAGCACTACTGCCCCGTCAACGAGGTGGTGATCCACCCGAACCAGGGTGAGTTGATCAGCTGCGACCACGACGGCAATATCCGCATCTGGGACTTGGGCGAAAACCAGTGCACGCACCATTTGATTCCCGAGGACGACGTGCCCATCAACTCGTTATCGGTAGCCAGCGACGGCAGCATGCTTGTGGCCGGCAACAACAAGGGCAACTGCTACGTGTGGAAGATGCAGAACCAGAAGGACATCACGTCGCTCACGCCGGCCACCAAGTTCCGCTCCCACCTGAAGTACATCACGCGGGTGGTGTTGCTGACAGACATGAAACACTTGGCCACGTGCTCGGCCGACCACACGGCCCGCATCTGGCTGACCGACGACAACTTTGCGCTCGAAACCACGCTTCAGGGGCACCAGCGCTGGGTCTGGGACTGTGCTTTCAGTGCTGACAGTGCGTACTTGGTGACCGCGTGCTCCGACCATTATGTGAGGTTGTGGGATTTGTCCAATAGCGAAACCGTGCGCCATTACAATGGTCACCACAAGGGTGCAGTATGTGTTGCTTTGAATGATGTCTAGGACGACCAACTGAGCAACTGCTCCAGGCCAATTTGACAACTGAGCAACTGAGCAACTGAGCAACTGAGCAACTGACCAACTTGCTTCCAGACTAGAACTGACTATACCAGGTGGGCTAGGAACAGATACTCAGGTCTGGATAGACTAGCCATATCTACAAACCCAACTGGAGCTGAGTTTCTCTGAGTTGGTATGGAATTGGAAGATTAGCACCGGCCCAGGACTTTTCTAGATGGTGGACAAAGGTAACGTTGTTACAAATAATAGGGCTATCGATTTTCAGGGTATAATTGGCCAGCTGAGCTGTAACTCAGATGTGTCAGAAATACGTTAAAGAGAACGCCCAATGAAGACGTAGCACGCATCCCCTGACGTAACACCGTTCTGGCCTTCGTGCCACCCACTTTCACCAGTTTGGCATCCGGTTTCCCTATATCGGCACAGCCAGCACCTCTCAAACACACCATATTCACCTCTTTGGTGCCTACTAAACGGCCCGAGCACCCGTCCTGCATACAGACGCCCGACCACCGTCCTCCTAATACATACTTATGATGTTATTATGCTATTTTTAGAGCCAATCCTTGTCGCCGCTTAAATCATCCAACAAGTCCACAAAGCTATTGGAGTGGACGTCGATGTTGGCGCTGATATCGTGCATCAACAAGAGCTCCAGATTCATATCTTTCGATGACGTGGAGTACGACCAGCGATGGTACTCCTCCCGGAAAAACCCGCCAAGCTCGAAGCTCCACAAAATGTACTCGTCCACCCAGCATCGTAAGGCCCACCACGACTCAAATGTCTTTGCGCCACAAGAGCTCATTTCACGGAGACATGCAGTGAGCAAATTGGACAGAAGAAGTGAGAAAAGCCACGGGCTGACTTTAGGGAACATGGCCGGAATGTCAATGACGAATTTGGAGCATGTTGCCAAGGTGCATGGCGATTCCTCCAAGAAACGCGGCACATTTTCCGCCAACAACTCCAGCAAAGTGTCTAAATTGACGTCCGCACAGGGGATCACACTCAGCAAGATGTCCAGGAAGTCTATGCGGTTCCAATCGCCTATCATGGCGTTTTTTTCCTGGACATCGGCCAAGATTGTAGACACGCGGCTGCCTGTTTTGATGCACTGCAAGAGCCGCTTCAAAAGCTGTACGAAGCGACGGGCAAGTTTGAGTTTCATCTCCACAAATGCCTTGGGGAACTTGCTGTTGAGGCACACCGACAACTTCTCCATGAATCCTGCAACTACGTCCTGGAGGGGGGTGATGATTTCGGCAGGCACGTTCAGCAAGTGCAACCGGGCAAGCATTTTCAACATTGCCCCGTACATGGCCGTGTCGCACGTGTGCACCCACTCGAGGACGTTGGGGTCCACCAAGATCTTGAACACCGGTGTCGCCAATAGTGCCGGAGACGGCGAAAAAGCGGCGAAAAGCCGGTCGACCTGCATGTAGCGCACCAGTTCGAACATTGTCGTGCAGTAGATCTTGTACAACGAGTGCAAGGTATCAGCCAAGTCGTTATCGATCTCAAAGTCCTTGGGGAGATACGAGCTCATCAACGGCAAGTTCAAGGGCCGGCTCATGGTTTCGTGGCCGATGGACTGCTCCACCATCATATGGATATGGGGAAGGAACGCAAGGTCGTTCACCTGGAAACGGTCAGTCATCTGGGTCAGGCTCACCGGCGTCTGGAGCATGCGGTTCACCAAGGGGCTCTCCACGCGGGTGTGTGTGTTGTAGTTGATGGACTGCGGGGAGTCCACACCGACGGAGGAGTAGGTGGACACGGGAGAGCCCGGCACAGAGAGCTCGCCAAGCAACTTGACGCCGCAAAAGTGGTACTTGGAGCGGCCCCTCAGCCCAAGGCGGCGGGTCTTCAAGTTGGGGAAGAGCAAGCGGATGAGGCGGAAAAAGAGCCCCGAGAAAAGGGGGTTGATATTGTAGCAGGCGCACATTTGAACGTAGCGGGCATAGAAGCGATTTCTCGGCACCACCGCAGCCCTGGAGGCCTTGCAAGACTTCTGGATCCACGAAAGAGCCAATGCTTGGTGATGTTTATCAGATTTCCCCAGTTTCAAAGACACTAGGGTGGACCAAATGGGGTCGTTCTGGAGCGCGGGCTCGCCGGAGTCGATCAACTTGACTTTCTCGACCACGTCTTCAAGGGGAGAAGCGGAGATTTGATCTACAGCAGCAATGAGAGAGAAATCCAGGTCAAGGCCGGTTTCGGAATGAGGTCTCTTTCTGGAATTCGGCGTGGTGGACACCGGCCCCGAGATGGGGGTGGATGCAGGAGGCGGGCGGGAGGCCTGATCGGGAACCACCACGGAGGCCTTGGTTTGAACATGGCCCGAAAAGACCTCCTGGCCGGAGATCATGCCCTGCATGGCAGTCAAGTCCGGCTGCATAATAGGATACATCAGGTAATCGGACACGGACATCTGGGGGATGGGGGGCGAGTTCATGTGGTGGTTTTGTACGTTGGGGGCAACGGGGCCGGCGTTGGCGAGGGGAATGCCCATTTGCGAGGCGTAGTTCGATGCTAGAGGGTCAATCAGAGATAGCGGGTACTCCGGGGCCTTAGCGGGGTAAGGCAGATGCAAGGGGAACAGTTGGATCAATTGCTCATGGCGGTCAAACGACAGCAGGTACTCGTAGGCCGGCTGGGGCTGGGCTAGGAGATGCAGGTCGTTGGAATGCAATAGGGGCGAGCCGAATTCAGGCTTGACAAAGCCCTTTTCGTACGCCTCGTCTAGATGCTGGAACACAGGGTCGTTTTTGAAGAACCCTTTGTCAGTGGACGGGACATTGACGTCGTATGGTTTGGCATAGGGTCCCAGGCCCAGGTCGAAGCGCTTGAGGTCATTCTCGGAGGGATCGAACGGGCGGTCCTGGAGCTTACTCAGCGGCCGGTCCGGAAACCCGTCGTCCAGGCCCGCAAACGGCTTGTCAGAGACGTCATTGTACAAGGCCGGCGAAGGCTGGAGGGGGATGTCCGAGTAGGTCAGCTTGGGCTTGGAATCTCGCATTGGCGAACATAAGAGAGCAGGAAGGCCCGGGGAGTTTGCACAGGAAGAGAACGGGGGAGGAGATTGGAGGAAAAAAGCGGTGGCTTCTGAATGACGCTTTAATGTGTGGTGTGCATGCGGCCGCTGGTGATGTAGGGTTTCCGCAGTTGTGAAACGCTCTGCGGATGAGGGCTGCGTGGGGAAAACAAGGGCTGCTTGGTTGTGCTGCTTGGTTGTATGCGGGGGAACCGTTGGGAGGAGAGCGGCTTTGGGAAAGAGGGGAATACGGGACACCTGGATTGTTATGCTGCTTGGCCTGGGTATTTACAATGCGCTGGAGGATTCCATTCTTTGTTTAGCTGTTGATCTTGGGGCGCCTGTGTGCAGGACCGCATGCTCCATCCCGGGTGATTCCAGATTGGGCTGCGTGGCGGGCTGCTTGGGCGCTGCCAGGGCGGCCTCGTGGTGATGGCGCCCGCACGGCCACGGCGTCCAAGCAGCCCGCCCGGCGGCCTCAGCGGGACGGGCTTGTGTGTGAAGACAGAATGTGCTGGCTGCAGGACCGCAATGCACCCGGCCTGCAGAGAGGACCACGGCATTCATCTCTTTTGGTGATGGGTGAACACAAAGGGGTGGGCTCGTGAGACAGCATCTTGCCATTTCCCGTTTGGGCCTGCTCCGCCAGCGCTCTCCACCGGACCGTAAACCCATTGGAACCGTGCGGCTCAGCCGCCTCGGCTGCCTGCCCTCCTCGGCTGGTGCGGCGCAGCACACCCGTACACCTCCCGTCAAGGCCGTCCGTCTAGTCCGGACAAAGCCAAGCCGGCTGAACCAAGATCCATCTCGACTGGGATGGTCGACTGGGATGGTCGACTGGGATGGTCGACTGAGTTCCTCCGTCATGACTCATCCCGTGATGACTGGCTGTTGATCCATTGGCCATGGTGACGGTGCGTACTCTTGGCTGGTGCCGTGGTCCGGCAGGTTATTCCGGGGTACACCGGAGTGCGAGTCCAGTGGTAGACTGAAGCCACGCAGCGATGCCCATCGTCTCAGACGGCAATGCGAGGTTATGATTGGCTGGTGTTGCATATACGTTTACGGAGTTAGCATAGACGGCAGTTTATGTTGGTGTTTAGGTGTGTAGTCTACTCTGCTTTAGTCCATTAGTCTAGTCTACTCTAGTCCACTAGTCAGTCTAGTCTAGTCTAGTCTAGTCTAGTCTAGTACACTAGTCTAGTCTAGTCCACTAGTCCAGTCTAGTCCAGTCAGTCCAGTCAGTCCAGTCTAGTTTAGTCTAGTCTAGTCCACTAGTCTAGTCTAGTCCATTAGTCTAGTCCATTAGTCTAGTCCATTAGTCTAGTGTATTAGTCTAGTCCACTAGTCTAGTCTAGTCTACTCTAGTCCACTAGTCTAGTCTAGTTTAGTCCAGTCTCAGTCCAGTCTCAGTCCAGTCTAGTCCACTAGTCCAGTCTAGTCTAGTCTAGTTTAGTCTAGTCTAGTCCACTAGTCTAGTCTAGTCCACTAGTCAGTCTACTCTAGTGTAGTGTAGTCTAGTCTAGTCCACTAGTCAGTCTACTCTAGTGTAGTGTAGTCTAGTGTAGTCCATTAGTCTAGTCTATTAGTCTAGTCTATTAGTCCAGTCTAGTTTAGTCCAGTCAGTCCAGTCAGTCCAGTTAGTCCAGTTAGTCCAGTCAGTCCAGTCAGTTCAGTCTAGTCCAGTCTCGTCTTGAGTCTAATACACTCTTCCACTAGTCTAGTCTAGTCCACTAGTCTAGTTTAGTCTACTCTAGTCCATTAGTCTAGTCCATTAGTCTAGTCCATTAGTCTAGTCTACTCTACTCTAGTCCACTAGTCTAGTCTACTCTAGTCCACTAGTCAGTCTACTCTAGTCTACTCTAGTCTACTCTAGTCTACTCTAGTCTACTCTAGTCTACTCTAGTCTACTCTAGTCTACTCTAGTCTACTCTAATCTACTCTAATCTAGTGTAGTCTAGTCTAGTCCATTAGTCTAGTCTATTAGTCTAGTCCACTAGTCAGTCTACTCTAGTCTAGTGTAGTCTAGTCTAGTTTGTCTAGTCCAGTCAGTCCAGTCAGTCCAGTCAGTCCAGTCAGTCCAGTCAGTCCACTAGTCCAGTCTCGTCTTGAGTCTAATACACTCTTGCTAGACTCTACTGCTGTTCTCTGTTTTTACTGTCTTACTGTTCTACTTCACTGCTCTCTTTACTACCACTCGCTAGTCTTGGTGATGAGATGCGCGCAAGTGCTACTGTTGAACATGCAGAGCAACATTACATCTGGCGAAGTCCTGCATGGTCATAAGGAAACTAGCAGATGGAAAATATGGCACCGGGGAGACTGTGTTAGCAGTATATGCAGTGTCTACTGACATGGCTACAGCCACGATGGAATTCTATTTAAGAGACGGTCTCTTATGAAAGAATAACAACAAGGAACAGTTCATCAACGAGTTCTAGGTATAGTTAGATACAGATAGAAAGATGACTGAAGTGAATACTGAAGATCCACACTTATCAGATTTATTGACCAATTACCGTTCCAGTTTATGCGAAGGTTTTCTGTAACGCGCAACACTGACTCTGGACTCTGATATTGCAAAAAAGAAGAACGCATGTGAAAATTTGAAAACACACTTTCAGGGAATTATTTCAAGTAGAGGCTTACAGAGCGACGCTGACAGATCCCTGCCTCTGCTTGGACTATGGTCTCGTATTTCCTCTAGTCTTGGCTGACAACGTCTCAAGAAGCTGAACAATAGACTGCAGTGCCAAAGGTAGTCTAAATCGTGGTCTATTTCTACGAACGGAAATCATGAAGTATCTACCAGTCCAGTCTCCGTAGTCTCCGGTCTAGCCTACCAGTCTAGTCTCCGTTCTAGCCTACTACTCCATTATAGTCTGCCGTCCCTACTGTACGGTACTCACCATACCCTTCCTACCATATTCTACTCTCTACTTCTCTCGTCTACTAGTCTACTCTACTGTATACCTACCATTCTACTCTCAGTCTGATTCTACCGTCTACTACCTTCTCTAATTCCACTAGTCTACTTCCTGCTTATACTAATACACAGACTAATTATTCCCTTACGTCAAACTTAGTCTAACCCCCTACTCTACTGTCTAGTCTCTACTTGAAGGCTGTAGGTTTATATGTTGTGATGTGGGCGGTGGCTTGCCTGCTCCCTGCGTAATGGCTGTAGATATACTCAGCCCTCTAGTCTACTACTGCACAGTGCCATCACCAAAGGGATCGAATCAAGGTCAACTTTGCAATGACTTGGCAAAGGTCTTGGGAGCGGGGCTTTCTCAAGTGCTATGCAACTTAGTTCTTACATGGTTGTCCTCGGTCTCGAGTACCAACAGCCTTGTGTCAAACTGAAAAGGTTAGTATAGTTAGTTAGTATAGTTAGTTAGTATAGTTAGTTAGTTACAGTTAGTATAGTTAGTTAGTATAGTTAGTATAGTTAGTATAGTTAGTATAGTTAGTTAGTATAGTTAGTATAGTTAGTTAGTATAGTTAGTACAGTTTTAGTTAGTATAGTTATAGTTAGTATAGTTAGTATAGTTAGTATAGTTAGTATAGTTAGTATAGTTAGTATAGTTAGTATAGTTAGTATAGTTAGTATAGTTAGTATAGTTATAGTTAGTATAGTTAGTATAGTTACAGTTAGTATAGTTAGTATAGTTACAGTTAGTATAGTTAGTATAGTTACAGTTAGTATAGTTAGTATAGTTAGTATAGTTACAGTTAGTATAGTTATAGTTAGTATACTTAGTATACAGTATTGTTAGATTCTCTATAACGTTTAGTACTTTATAATTCAGTGTCTTCGTGATGATTCCTCGAGAGGAATCAAGTGGTATATAGATCCTCGGCATTTCTTGTTCCATCCGAGGCTTGTCAACAGCAATGGACATTCAAGCTAAGGTGCACGGTAGCTGATCCCTTCCGGTTGCACCACGGCTGTTTGGGCGCTGATCAGGTGCCGAATAGGGTAGTACCGATAGCTCCGGTCGGGATATTCCCCTCCTATCAAATAGGGATTCTGTCTCATCTCTGATCTCAGCGTGGGCTTTTCTGATCCTGATGGGTAATGCGCTACCCATCGGGGGTATAGTTTATACCTTCCCTTAATACTCTTCATGATTGGGTATTGGACCTAAAACTTGGCCTTAGCTGCTGGTGACCCCAGCAAAACTCACTAGCCTATTTGGTACAAATGTTCCATAGACTTAATACTTGTACTTACTTGTACTTTATAATACTTGTACTTACTTAATACTTGTACTTACTTAATACTTGTACTTACTTAATACTTGGACTTCACTGCAAGTAGTTATTACTTATCTTCTCAGCTACTCATGTATTCGTATACATACTGGCTACCACTACTCCAGAGGTGAAAAGCTCAATACGAAACATTAGCGGTTGTATTCACCTATGGCTAGCTGCCAGAACAATTGTCTCTAAATGGTGCAACTAGACTTTACTGAGTTTGAAGATAACCCCGAACCCGGAATTATACTACTAGAACCGTCAACTCTTTATGATGTAATGGGTCTGAAAAGGGTTTAGTTCTACTCTCTCTCTCTCTCTCTCTCTACTGTTAGTACCCATGGGCCAGAGCATGAGATTATTAGGGCTGACACGGCTACCAGACCAAAGCTACTCCAGGACTTGTGCTGTCCTCTTGCCGGAATGGTTCTTGGGTGCAAAGTATTTTAATATATAATTTTTAATATATAGTGGCCCACACTAGAAGCGAAGCCCCTCAACTACTAGGTCTATACTCCTCACTGGGAGCATCATCGAATAAACATGACTAGGTACCTGACGTACAAGACTACACACTACACTACACAGTATCTAGTGTCTAGTATCTAGTATAATGGTATTTATTTAGTATCTAGTATCTAGTATCTAGTATCTAGTGTCTAGTGTCTAGTATAATGGTATTTATCTAGTATCTAGTATCTAGTGTCTAGTGTCTAGTGTCTAGTATAATGGTATTTATCTAGTGTCTAGTGTCTAGTATCTAGTATCTAGTATCTAGTATCTAGTATCTAGTATCTAGTATCTAGTATCTAGTATTCTGCTATCTATCAGTCTTGTAGTATTCCAGTGTTCTAGTATTCTGTTATTCATATAGTATCTAGTACTCATTTAGTATCTTGTATTGCTATTATTCTAGTAGTACAGTAGTAGTACAGTAGTAGTACAGTAGTAGTACAGTAGTAGTACAGTAGTAGTACAGTAGTAGTACAGTAGTAGTACAGTAGTAGAGTAGTACTGTATTAGTACAGTAGTAGTACTGTAGCAAGTACTATACAAGAGTGATGCAGTCTTGCTCAGTACTCAGTACTCAGTACTCGTGCTTAATTCCGAAGGCAATTTAGTACTGTCCTCTACTAGCTGGGTGTACTTGGCAATATTCCGACCTTGATCTGTCCTTATTATTGATGTAGTTTTGAGCTGACACAGACCTATATTAATTCCCCAGCGTCAGTCATGGGCCTTATCAATGCATGGCCATGAGCGCGCGCAGGGCATCGCGAAAATTAAAAAAATATACCACTCTCCTCAGCTCAAACCACACCATGGCCGTGTTACCCGCAGACACAGAGGTGCTTTTACGGAAGCGGAAGGACTCCGACAGAAAGCGGATCCAGAAGCAGGAGCGCATCCGCATCGACAAGGAGAAGCACAAGAAAAAGGCCAAGACGCCCCGCGACAAGTTCGTGCGGGCCGAGCACTTGGCCATGAAGAGCTTGGCGGCCATGAACGAGCAGAAACGCTTGAATAATATCTTGAGGCACGAGCAGCAGCGGTGCGCGGTGTCGGCGCCCAAGGAGCTGGAGCCCAAGCTCGTGTTTGTCATGAGAATCGACCCGCACAACAAGGCCTTGAGCATGCCTCGCATGGCGGAAAACGTGCTTGAGGCCTTGAGGCTCACGGACGTCAACATGGGCGTGTTCGTCAAGTTGACCGCCACCGTGGAGCCTGCGTTGAAGCTCGTGGCGCCCTACATTGTGGTGGGCACCCCCTCGTTGGCCTCGGTGCGTCACTTGTTCCAGAAAAGAGCATGTATATATGCTCCCAGACACGACAGCGAGCCCAAGGACCAGGCCGAGGCCGATGAGCAGGCGGAAGAGCCTCTCCGCACGGTCAAGTTGGACAATAACCAGGCGGTGGAGGACCGCTTTGGAGACGACTTGGGGCTCATCTGTATTGAGGACGTGATCCATGAAATCGTGAGCTTGGGAGAGAACTTCAAGACCGTCAACCTGTGGTTGGCGCCTTTCCCTTTGAGCGCGCCCAACCAGGGCGTGGAGCCCACGGCCAAGCTCCACCGAATCGTGGATGCCGAGCAGAATAAGAAGCCCGTGTCCATGGCCGGCCACGCCAAGTTGGAGGAGGTTGACATTGACCAGTTCATTGCCACCCAGAATTAGACTCGTCTATAGGAATCGGATATACGGTGATACTCTTGTTTTATGTGCGGCACACTACCGTACGACACTTTGCCTGAGCCGATGCCAAGATCTGGCCACAAGGAATAAGGTGCAGGAAAATTCCATTAAGGAGGTTTTATTCTGAGCCAGAGTTCCAGTCAGTTTGAACTTTATGGCACGATGCTGCTGGCTTGGGGCCGGAACTGGACTGCCAGGGCCGGAACGCGCCTGGCGCACCCGTACACCGCGCTGCCTCAGCACAAAAAGGCCCAACGCAAAGCACCCATTTTTGGCCGCGGGCTAATGAAAGTAGGTTGTCTGAGATGCTGCAGTTCCGGACGTCACAGTGGCTCTTTTGGAGCCGCCAGCTCGCAATGGGTGCCTTTTTGGGCCGGCTGGACTGGCCAGTTCCGGCCGCGGCCGCAATTCCGGGGGCTCCGCGCCGGAAGTGGACAACTCCTCTAACCTAATAATTGTCGGATTGTACATAAAAGTCAAGCCAGTCTTTGACACTATTATTCCACTGTAGAACTACGAGTTGATATTTATGGTGTCGTCATCAAAGTATAGTAGTGCAAATTACCTAGAATGCAGTGATCGCGCGTCAGCTTCACCGTCCATACCCGTTCCTCCGATGTCTTTCAATGTCTACAATCTCCTCTCCCCGCCGGAGTCTCACACGTATAAACTCATGCAGCTCCCCAAGGAGCTCGTGGAGTACATGAAGGATGCACAAAAGCCTCTCCAGTTCAAGTCGACGGCGGCCGAAAACACCCTCGTCTTGTGCACCGACGCGTCCACCTACAGCGTAAGGCAGATGAAGCACTCCAACACGCAACTTCTCCTTAACGACATGGCCGTCAACGGCATGGGGTCTCGGATCAGCGGGCCGGGCTTGTCCGACGCGCCGTGTGCAGTGCTGGGGCTGCTTGTGGCCGTGGGCCTGTCTTCTTACCAGTACGAGCTCACCAAGACCCGCGGTCACGTGGACACGTCGGGGGTGCCGGAGTACAACGGCAGTGACGACGCCGTGGCGGGCTCCAAGACCGTCCAGGAGGTGATGAGGGACTCTCCGATTGCCGACGGAGCGTTTTACCCGGCCTGGTACGCCATCAACGGCAGCGAGGTGCAGGACAAGGCGGTGATCTTGGGCTCTCGCTTCGTCACCGACCTTCTCTACGTGCTTATCTCGCTCTTGTCCCAGGACGGTGCCACGGCCTTTGTTCTTGGCGACGTGGTGCTGAAAATGGCCGCCCACAACAAAAAGTACACTCTTCCCGTGGTGAAGACCGTGGCCCACCGGTTCTGTGTGCAGGCGGGACCGCAGTTCCAGCTCGTGCCTGACGCCGTGGCCACTTGGTTTGGCTCTGAGACCTTGCGCGGTCTCTCCGGGGACGTATCGGACAAGGACTTTTTGCTCGAGTGGAAGTCCAGTCTTCCTCCGTTGTTCAGTGCGCCTTTGGACCTCAAGGCCTTGCGGGGGCGCTTTTACCGACCCACGGTGGGGAAAGTCAGGTACATCAACGCGTCGCTCCTTTCGAGCGACTTGCATACGCGAGTCAAGGAGCTCTTCAAAATCGTCAGTGTGTGGGACTACGACGAGTTCTTGCCGTTGGTGCATGAGTTGTTGCCTGCAAATAAGAAGCCGGATGCCGTGATTTTGAAGTACGCCAGGAAAAAGAGAGAGGGCAAGAGGTTTGTGGTTTGTCCAAGGTGATCGTTTCTCCAAGTCTTGACAAGTCTTTGCAGCTTTTGTTGAGAGAAGAGTTTACTGTGTCAAGTCTGTGGTTTTGAAGAGTTTACTGTGTCAAGTCTGTGGTTTTGAAGAGTTTACTGTGTCAAGTCTCTGGTTTTGAAGAGTTTACTGTGTCAAGTCTCTGGATTTTGAAGTGTGTTGAATTGAGGAGTGTAAAGACATTTGGGGTTTCCATGGTGCTTTATTAGCTCTTGAGAGTCTCTGAAGATGATTTTTGATTTGGAGTCTGACTTCTGATATGAGAGTTCCTCAAGTAAAGAGTTTCTGGTGCAAGTTTCTATTCATCCTTAGGCTTCATGATGATTCCAAGGGCTGATTTGCCTTTGTTGATTCTATTCCTGTTGGTCAAAGACTTCATATATCGACAAGTGCCACCATTTTATTGTTGTCCAAGCTCCTCAGTCGACGCTTTGGATGTCCTATATTTCTACTTGGGCTTCACTACAAAGTTGAAGAGGCGATGGTGAGTTTCAAAAACAGTAAGAATCTGGAAACTTACAGGGGTGCAGAAAATGAAATGAGTTCAGTGCTGAAACAAGTGGCAACCTTGGGAGCTTTTGTTTTTAAGAGTTGTTGATGCTGAAAGTTGCTGATCATGACTTTTGATCTCAAGAGTTCTGTTGGCAGTGTACGGTTTCAGGATGGCGTATTCACATAATCTTCCTGGTTTAACCGATTCTAGATTGTTTTGATACAGAGTTCTATTGATTAAACTCGGAGTCCATTTGAAGACGTCTTGTTTAAGAGTTTTAAGGGTTTGAGAGTTTGAGTTTGAGTTGAGTTTGAGTTGAGTTTGAGTCATTTGACGATTATTCGAAAGCTATTCGCAGTTATTGACACTTCTATCGACCCAAGACTCTATTTTGACATTGCGTTGATGATTCCTGTGGACCTTCTATTCCAAACTCTATTTCTTTCTACAGGCCTTGAACAAGACGATGATCTAGAGTTTTCGACACTGGTCTGATGTGGCTGATCCAGACTGATATAGACTCGCAGTGCGAGGTCGGAACCGCGCGTCGGTCAGTGCGAATGCCGACTACGCAGTTGTCTAACGCTGAAAACCCCACCAGTTCGTCAGAGCCGATCTACACATTCGACGATGGAAAACGCGTTTTTGGTGTCGCTCATTGTATGTTTCAGTCTTCTTGTCGCCTAATTCGTACTAACGTCAGTCAGGAGCTTGTGCTGGTACGTCCACGGACCTAGCATTCTTCCCCATCGATACTTTGAAGACCAGGCTCCAGGCCAAGGGCGGTTTTTTCAAAAACGGCGGCTGGGGAGGCGTCTACAAAGGCCTCGGCTCGGCATTGGTGGCTCTGGCACCCTCGGCGTCGCTCTTTTTCATCACCTACGACGGCTTGAAGGACTACACCAAAGATAAACTCCCCACCACGGCGAGCCACATGGTCAGCGCCACGGGCGGAGAGATAGCGGCGTGCTTGGTGCGAGTGCCAGCCGAAGTGGTGAAACAACGGACGCAGGCGGGCATCAAGGGCGTTGCCAGCAAGGCCACGTCGTGGGCTAATTTGCAGTATTTGCTCCAGAACAAATCGGGCGAGGGCATGTTGCGAGGGCTCTACAGGGGCTGGAACACCACGATTCTTCGAGAAATCCCCTTCACGGTGATCCAGTTTCCGCTCTACGAGAAGCTCAAGAAGGTGTGGTCTGCGTATGACCAGACGGAGCTCTCGTTGTTGAAGGGGGCCATCTGCGGTCTGATTGCAGGCTGCTTTGCAGCTGCGGTGACCACCCCTCTTGATGTGATCAAGACGAGAATCATGCTCAACTCCGAGAGGGTGTCGGTGGCACAGTTGGTGCGGCAGATGATTGCCGAGGAGGGGCCCGGGGTGTTTTTGAACGGAATTGGGCCCAGGACGTGCTGGATCAGTGCAGGAGGAGCGATCTTCCTAGGGTGCTACGAGTTGGTGAGTTCCAATTTACAAGCGAGCGGTCAGGTCAACTCCAATTGACCCGAACTCAACATAGGAGTGACTCTTGCGGATGAGGGCCAAGGTGACGGAACCCCGACCCGGTAAAGTGCAGGACTGTGGAGTCGGATGAATAGACTGTATATAAAAACGGCCCATTGGACAAACAATGCTAGCAACGCCACACAGAACCAGAATCACTGGGCCACAAACCGCCGGGAATGGTTGCCGCAGGCCACTTGCCCCGCCACAGAAGCATAGAGAGCCCCCAAAATTTGGGCCGGCCCGGCCAGCCACCGGCATTTGTAAGCGTCATCGTTTTCTGGTGCGCGCACGCCCGCGGTCCCATCAAAGGCTATCTCCGAGCGTCAGGCCGCCCCCGCTAGCCCCCATCATGTTTCCCAAGTTCACCAGATTAGCTAGGCCTTTGCTCGCCCAGGGAGCCGCCCGGCCGCTCCGGCGCTTGGCCACCGCTACGCCGCCCGAAGGCTCGGCCATCACGTTGAACTCCGCCACCAGGGACGACTCCAAGTATGGCACAAAACCCATCTACTTGGACGTCCAGGCCACCACGCAGACGGACCCACGGGTCTTGGACAAGATGTTGCAGTTCTACACGGGCCTCTACGGAAACCCCCACTCTTCCACGCACGCATACGGCTGGGAAACCGAGAAAGAGGTGGAGACGGCACGTGCCCACATCGCCAAGGTGATCAACGCCGACCCCAAGGAGATTATCTTGACGTCGGGCGCCACGGAGTCCAACAACATGGCCATCAAGGGCGTGCCCCGTTTCTACAAGAAGACCAAGAAACACATAATCACCACGCAAACAGAACACAAGTGTGTGTTGGACTCTGCCCGGCACATGCAGGACGAGGGCTTTGAGGTGACGTACTTGCCAGTGAATTCGGAAGGGTTGATCAGCTTGGACGACTTGAAGGCGGCCATCCGAAAAGACACCGCGCTTGTGTCGATTATGGCGGTCAACAACGAGATTGGAGTTATCCAGCCCTTGAAAGAAATCGGCGAGATTTGCAGGGCCAACAAGATTTTTTTCCACACGGATGCGGCCCAGGCGTACGGCAAGATCCCCATCGATGTCAACGAGATGAAGATTGATTTGATGTCCATCAGCTCGCACAAGATCTACGGGCCCAAGGGAGTAGGCGCATGTTTTGTGCGCAGAAGACCGCGGGTGAGATTGGACCCCATCATCACCGGAGGTGGACAAGAACGAGGCTTGAGATCCGGTACCTTGGCCCCTCCTTTGGTGGCCGGGTTCGGCGAGGCCGCGCGTCTCATGATGGCCGAGCAAAGCTACGATAGCGCATACATCAAGAGACTCTCGGCCAAGTTGAAGAAGGGCTTGTTGTCGATTCCCGAGACGCAGTTCAACGGAGTGTTGTCGGACGAGTCGCGGCAGTACCCCGGGTGTGTGAACATCTCGTTTGCGTACATTGAGGGAGAATCGTTGTTGATGGCCTTGAAGGACATTGCATTGTCGTCGGGGTCTGCGTGCACGTCGGCCTCGCTAGAGCCCTCGTACGTGTTGCATGCGTTGGGTGCGGACGATGCGTTGGCGCACTCGTCCATCAGGTTTGGCATTGGCCGGTTTACGACGGAGGCCGAGATCGACTACGTGATCCGGGCCATCAACGAGAGAGTGGAGTTTTTGAGGAAAATGTCGCCGTTGTGGGAAATGGTGCAGGACGGCATTGACTTGGATTCCATTGAATGGAGCGGCCACTGAGACAATACATAGGGAACGTATAAATAGAATGTCAGTGCTCCAGGGTCAGTGCCAGTGCAGTGCCAGTGCAGTGCCAGTGCAGTGCCGGTACCCGTGCCAATGTGCAGTACCGGGCCGGCACCGGAACGAGCGCACATAAATTTTCCACTGCTCCAACCCCAACTTACTCCACCATGACCACTACCAAAAAAATCACCCTTCTTCCCGGCGACCACGTGGGCGCCGAAATCGTCCAGGAGGCCGTCAAGGTGCTCAAGGCCATCGAGGAAAACACCCCCCACCAGAAAATCAAGTTTGACTTCGAAACCCACTTGATCGGAGGAGCCGCCATCGACGCCACCGGCGAGCCTTTGCCCGAACAGTCGTTGCAGTCCGCCAAAAACTCCCATGCCGTCTTGTTGGGAGCCGTCGGAGGCCCCAAGTGGGGAACCGGCGCCGTCAGACCCGAACAGGGCCTTTTGAAGATCAGAAAGGAGTTGGGCCTTTACGCCAACTTGAGACCCTGCAATTTCGTCTCCGACAAGCTCTTGGAGTTGTCGCCCTTGAAGCCGGAGGTGGTAAAGGGCACCGATTTCACCGTGGTGCGTGAGTTGGTGGGCGGCATCTACTTTGGCGAGAGACTGGAGCAGGAAAACAGCGCCAACAACGACGAGGCCTGGGACACGGAGAAGTACTCGGTGGCGGAGGTGACGCGCATCACGCGCATGGCTGCCTTTATGGCTTTGCAGCACAACCCTCCCTTGCCCATCTGGTCGTTGGACAAGGCCAATGTGTTGGCGTCGTCCCGGTTGTGGAGAAAGACCGTCGACAAGGTGATGTCGGAGGAGTTCCCACAGCTCTCGGTGCAGCACCAGTTGATAGACTCGGCGGCCATGATCCTTGTGCAGAACCCCACCAAGTTGAACGGCATTGTCATCACCTCCAACATGTTTGGTGACATCATCTCCGACGAGGCTTCGGTGATCCCGGGCTCCTTGGGTCTCTTGCCGTCGGCGTCCTTGGCGTCTTTGCCTGACACAAACTCTGCGTTTGGCTTGTACGAGCCCTGCCACGGCTCGGCCCCGGACTTGCCTGCCAACAAGGTCAACCCGGTAGCCACCATTTTGTCTGCAGCCATGATGTTGAGATTGTCTTTGGACTGTCTCAAGGAGGCCGAGGCCTTGGAGAAGGCTGTGGGTGAGGTGATTGACGCGGGCATCAGAACCGCCGATTTGAAGGGCTCCAGCTCTACCCAGGAGGTGGGAGCTGCCATTGTGGACGCCGTCACCCGCATCTTGAAAGCCTAGCTGCATCAGTCAACTATCCATGTGCAATGTCTACATGTGTCACTGAAGCCTCTATATCTGTGCAATACATATATGCTGTATACTAGTGATCGACTAGATCTCCACTTTACCGTTGAGAATGTCCGATAAGTAGTTCATGGATCCGAAATCCCGGAGTTCGCTGTCGGTATCTGAAAACTTGATCCAGTTATAATCCTGTGAGACTGGGGCCTCCTTGGCCTGGCCCTGGTTGGCCCCCTCTATAGTTTCCTTGCCTGGGTATTCTTTAATGCCTGGAGAGTTCAAACACTCGTTCATCAATGTTTTTTCACTGGAAGAAGACGGGAACACCACGCTATTACGTGCAGACCCGAGTTGCAACGCTGGGTTGACTTCCAGCGACGAGAAGTACTCCGAGGATGAAGTGGTGAAGTCGGAATCGTGAAGAATCTTGATTTCCAGGCCTTGTCCCTTACGGTCTGTATGCTCTGATTTGCGGTCTGTGTGCTCTGATTTGCGGTCTGTATGCTCTGATTTGCGGTCCGTATGCTCTGATTTGCAGTCTGTATGCTCCGATTCCTTGTGATCCGTGTGCTCCTGACTTCTGCAGCTGCTTAAGCTAAACTCCCGGTCCAATCCCATCCCAAATTTCCTCACGTAGTCCGACGATAATGACTGGTATGAGTCACTGGTCTCGATTGTTTCTCCGAGCGCAATCACGTTCGAAAGCTCTTGTGAGAAACTGTTTTTCATGAACGTCTCCACATCGAATACTGACAACGTCTCGTTCGACGATTCGTACCGCTGGTAGAGTGACTTCATGCTGTCCTCCAACGACTTGGCAAAGTCGTGGGCTTTGGCGTCGTTTTCTATGGCTTGGAGCTCGGCTTGGAGATTGGAGTACGAGTCCCGGGCAAATGCCACCCAGTTGGCACTTTCGTCTTCGTTGAAGATGCTCGATGGGATCTCGTTGTACATCCGGTACTTGGCATAGATATCCTTTCCAATGGCCACCATATGCTCCATCCTGGCCTGTGAGTCGATGGAGCTTTGCGTGGTTCCAATTGCACCAATCATGTTTCCACTCCACATCTTCATCTCCTCCTTCTTCAAGTTGGTATGAGATGGCTCGTCTTTTTGCGTCTGAGGCACCGTCTTGACGTCGCTCTGAATGTCACGCTCACCGTTTTCAGTGCTCACACTATGGTGAGTTCCTTGGGGATTTGGCTGGATATTTTCTTCTGTGTTCACAGAAGTAACTTCGTCGAGGTTGGCACTTGGATACTCGTTTTCGATCGAGTTTATTGGCCGAAGTGTTTCAAGGTTGTTGATGAATTCATCAGCCGAATCTTTTTCGAAGTCTTTTTCGTCTTTTTCGTCTTTTTCGTCTTTTTCGAAAAGATCTCCTCCAGCCAAGTCTTCTTCAGCCAATTCCTTAGTCACTTCTCCAGCCAATTTCTTAGTCACTTCTCCAGCCAATTTCTTAGTCACTTCTGCAGCCAAATCCTCTTTCGCTAAAACGGCCTCACCCAAGTATTTTCCATTCTCAGTCATGTCATGTTCCTGTATATCCCCCAATCTTTCTGGCATTGGAAACTCAAATCTGGAGTTGACATCCAAAGATCCAGTGCTGTATTTGGACGAAGAGTTTGTGGCAGCAGACAAAACTCTTTTCTCCTCTGTCTCTAGTACTGCCCTTGGAGTGGTCCTTGGAAAGTTTCGAACTGAGCCGTGGGTATTCAAATCTTCGTCATGAATCGATGAGTGGATGGTCGACGCCTCGTACAAGACTGGATTTGGCTTGTACAACTTGTTGAAGCTCTGTTTCCGGCCCCGCGGAATGCCGGTATTGGCGATGTTCTGGAGACTACTTCTGGAGGCAGCCTGACTGAGGGGCTTGGACTTCTCGTTCTTGGGCTTCAACTTCAGAATGAACCCAAAGAACCGTGACGTGCGTCTCTTGACCTCGTTCTTTCCGCTCTGTTCTGTTTTATCCTGATCCGGTTCGGTCTCTGCAACATATTTCTTATTATCAGGGTAAACCAAATCATCCAAGGTGTTTCTTGTGCGGACCACGTCCAACTTCTCGTCGGATGATTCTGAAAGTGCCACTAGCTGGCTGAGAATGCGGCCATTCGAACTGATCAACGGTCGGGTGAAATCGCTCGAGTGGAGAATAATGTCCATGCAGTGAGCGAACGTGGTCTTGAGAGACGCGCTGATCATGTCTATGGAAACGACGTCGCTAATGTCGATTGTTCTCTCTCTGTTGTAGCCAACAACACTAATGTTTTCCTCATTGTAGAACGACAACGAGATAATTAAAGACACTGCCGGGCTCTTGTTCAAGATATCACGAGCCTCGGTTTCGCTCAAGTTGAGCACAATCACGATAGCCGACTTCGCGTCCTCTCCAAAGTAGCCTCGGTATTGGTGAGCACAGTAGAACCGGGTGAAGTTTGGATCCATGCGTTTGAAAAGATGGAATGGCGTTGACTTGTGCAAGATCTGCGCCTTGCATATGTGGTCCATGATCTTGTTGCACGTTGACAAAGATTCGCTGGGTGTCACTGTCTTATAGTTAATTGCAAACACCGCATCCTTGGAGTCTGTCTGGTGGAAAGAGCTATCTCCGTAGGAGACAAATGAAAGGCACTGACCGTCCGACGAAGAAAACGACTTGCATAGAACAGAGTCAATCTCACACCAGTACTTGACTCTGAGTTTGGGGAAATTGGAGTACCGAGGAAGCGGTTTCTGGTTGATGAGCGAGTTCATAAGCACATCGGAGATCGGCACCTTCATCACTTCGAGCCCTTCGTGCACTGTTTCCAAAAACACCAAGTGGTCTGAGAAAATGATCAACACCTCTTGGGCATTTTCACATCCCGGCAAGAGGTTTTTCAACTCGTAGATTGAGAGCACTTTTCTGGTCATCCAGCCAAACTGAAGATTCTCCGGCCAGCCAGTCGCAAGCTCGGTGAGTAGCTTTCCTGACGGGGTGAAAATGCGCTTAGTGGTGTGCTCCACACTCTCCGTGCGTCCGAAGGCATCAACGGTCTGTAGTATCGTGGAGTAATTGTGTTTCATTTCCGACATCACGTCGTCCTCAGGGCGCTTGGAAACCCCGGAATCGGCCACTTTGGCATACTCGGCCTCGACCTCACTGTAGAGCCGTTGCACAATGAGCTTGAGTTTCGGGAGCTCGAAAATCGAGTCCAAAATGATGCTCTCCAACCTTTTGGGGGAGTAGTTGCCGCGGTTGATTTTCGGGTTCCCAAACGAGTAGCTTTCGTTGTGCTTGAGAAACCTGGAGAACCGAGAGTGGAATGCAGAGATGTTGGCTTGGTGGCGAGCAAATGCCTTGTAGAAAAACGGCAATACCGAGGCCATCACGCGAAACACCTCGGCAGCGCCTCTTTTGGCAGCCGCCTTCAACACGTTGTGGAGAATGCAGTTGATCCTGGTGACCTCATCGATGGTAGGAGGAAACACCACGTTCACTTTCATGACCCCCAGCGTGGTACTCGACATGTCGGAGAGGACATTCATTCGAAGCGGGATGATGAAGTCCTGGAGAATGCCCACCATCTCCAGGGTGAAGTTTGTTTGAACAATGACGAGCTCGTCAATCACCAGAGTGATGTGCAGCTTGTCGGCCAAAAACGCCGGGGTGTCATGGGGAGACGGCGTGTACACGTAGTTGAAGCTCTGCGGCGAGTATTCGAGCAACGGGTCGAAGAGCTGCTCCATCTGCGTGCCGAGGATGGTCACGAGCTTGTTGTTGTCCTCGATGACTTTCTGCAGCGTGGAGGTGTTGTCGTAAACCACGTCCACCAATAATGAAGCCATGTTCAGCACCTGGAGCAAGCCCGTGGAGAGGAGCCGCATGCCCAAGACCTCATTGGACGCACCATGGACCAACCGCATGGAGCTGGCCAAAGACCCGGCGTTGGTCTCGTCCCAATTTGCGGGTAGGTCCAACGAGCCCCTGTTGTTCCAGAGCTTATTGAAGTTCTTCAAGTTTGAAATCGCCAACACTCTCCGGGCCTGGGAACCGCGGTGGCCGGGGGTCAAGTTCTCGCACGCAGGCCAGAACCGGGAACTCTCATCCAATAGGAGGTTTTCATAGACGTTGAAGCCGAACTTGGTGATGGAGACTGCGGAGAAGTTGGAGGCGCTGTTCCTGTACACCAAGGTGATCACGTCGCCAAACAACAACGGGTCATGGCCCGAGTAGAACGCACTTCGGGAAAAGATGTCCTTCCAGAAGACCAAGTCACGGGGCTGGGAGCTCAAGTTGGAGCTCAAGCCGTTGACCACATCGAACTGTCCCGATAGAGGTCGTAGCGTGATCTGGCCGTGGGTGTCGTTATCCGGACTGAGCGCCATGCCGCCTCCGGAGATGTAGTGGGTGTAGATGCTCATTTCGCAGCGGGCTGGATGTTTTATGCTGGATGAATCCCCACTATTTAGGCAACCGATAAGCTTTGAATGGCATGCGAAGGTTGTGTACCACTTTGAGAAGGTTTGTAAATAGTGGTCACGTGATCATCGCGGCTCAATGGCTTCGCTCAATGGCTCGCTCAATGGCTTCTGTACGATCTTTCGCTAGGCTTCGCTAGGCTTTCGCTAGGCTTCGCTAGGCTTTCTCTACGTGGACTTCGTCTGCACTCCCGCGGCGATCCCACGAGTGTTGATTTCATTATCTTGAATGTATCCGTTCCTGGGACCTCACACTATCCAGTCCTCGACTCGTTTCTCTATTCAGTGTTGGCGTCCTGGTCGCCGTCGTTTTCAGGAGCCCCCTGGGTGCCTTCATTGTCAATACTCTGCGCGGCCTCCTGCGGCTCATCTGCATCCATGGGCTCGGCATCGGAGGATGCAGGTCTGGCGGCATACGAGATCCTCAATCTTCTTCCACCGTAGTTGTAGCCGTCCAAGTTCTTGATGGCCAACTCGGCCAAATCCTGCGTTTCGAACTCCACCACCGCAGTGCCGTTGGGCCTTCCATCCTGGTTGTACTGGATCTCGGCCTTGTTGACGCGGCCAATGGTCTCGAACAACTCAAACAAGTCACTCTGTGCAGTTATGTAGGGCAAGTTGTCGGCGTAGATTTCGCTGGAGGCCTCTCCGTCTCCCAAAACACCCTCGGTAAACGATGTGTTGGTGTTGACGGGCCGGGCCGGCTTGGGTCTCTCGGAGGTTCCTCTTCCGAGCCGCAATTCCAACCTCCTTCCCTCGAGGTTGTAACCGTTGAACTTGTCGATGGCTGCGTGTGCTTCTTCCGCCGTGTCGAAAACAACCGTGCCGAGACCCTTGGATCCTCCCCACTTGGTGCTCAACACATCTGCTCTCTGCACGGACCCCACACTGCGCATCATGTCTTTCAAGTTCTGCCACGACGTCGAGTACGGCAAATTGCTGATGAACACCTCCGTGCCGCCCGTGGCACCCTCGCTTCTTCTTGCGCGGGCCTCGCTTCTTCTGTCGCCCCTTCTGTCGCGGGGCTCGCTTCTTGCTTCCTCGCGGGGCTCCTCAACTCTTCTTCTCTCTGCTGGAGGAGGACGGTCTCTGCGCACGAAAATCTCCCTGCCATTGAGCTGCGTTCTGTCGAACTTGGAGATGGCGCTCTCCACGTCGGCCTGCGATTCAAGCTCCACCGTGGCCATTCCACGAGATCTTCCTCTGACCATCACAATGTCGGCGCGGACAATGTTGAAGTCCCGGCTGAACATGTCTTTGATATCCTGCGCGGTGCTTTCGTAAGGCACGTTGCCGACGAAAATGGAGTTTTCGTAGTTTCTGTCCACGTCGCTGCCTCCGCTGGACCTGCCTCTGTCTTCGCGGTCTCTTCTGAACCCGCCTCTTCTGTCGGCCTTTCTGTCGTCACGCTTGTCGCCCCTGTTGAAAAGGTCGTCTTCGTCGCGTGCGTCTCGCTTTTCGTCTCTCACTTCTCCGTCCTTTGGTGCTTGGTAGTCTCTTCTGGATTGGAAGGAAACCGGCGATCTTGACCGATCCTGGATATTAGTAGGGCTCACGTTATGGGCACCTGCACACTTTGCAAGGCCACTTCAACTTGCTGAAGCTGTCACTCGTGGTGACCATGTGTTAAACGTACTCTAGAGTAGTCATCGATGTTTATGTCATCCATGATTGCAGTGATCTCTGATGGAGGTGGAGATAATTTGGTGGACGATTTTTCGCGATGCATCACGTGCCCGGGGCCATAAGCTATAGATCTGGATTCTAGGAATCTGCTAAAAGCATCTCGGATCGTTCTTAGGATTCGCTAGACTTCCGTATTAATTATCTCCCCTTTAATTTTACTTCTCCTTTACTTCTCTCCATCTTTGCTAACTCCATCTGTTTATCTCCATCTGTTTATCTCCATCTGTTTATCTCCATCTTTGCTTAACTCCATCTTAACTCCATCTTAACTCCATCTTAACTCCATCTTAACTCCATCTTAACTCCATTTCTCGACCCCTTTCTGGACCCCTTTCTCGACCCCTTTCTCGACCCCTTTCTCGACCCCTTCTGGACCCCTTCTGGACCCTTTCTCGACCCTTTCTCGACCCCTTCTCGACCCTTCTAGACCCTTCTAAACCCCTTCTCGACCCTTCTAGACCCTTCTAGACCCCTTGACCATCCCCTTCGACCATGTCTACTCTATCTCTCCGGAAATGGCAAGACGAGGCGTCGCTCCACCTCTGTTTCCTTATTCACCTCCTCCTCGCCGTCAAATTTAAGCCTCACTACCCCGTCCTTTTTCTGGCCCACCACCACCGCAGGATAGAAGGTCGTTGTCTCCGGGTACCGCGCCAAAACCTTCTCGCCATACGTGTACGAGTGTAGGCCGTACGCCTCGCTTGGAGGTGCAATTAGTAGGATTTCCTTGTAGCTGGCCTTGAACGTCTGGCCCGGGTTATTGTTCTCGTCGGGCTCGGGGTCCCGGATCTCGTACTTCATGCCGTCCTGCGAGATCTTGGTCACCTCACACTGGATCCACTCTTCAAAGTGCCTGTTTTTAAGCTTGAACGCAACCTCCGACCCCACGACAACGGGTCCGCTGGGGTCGTGCTTCGATACCCAATAGAGCCGTCCGGTCTTGGAGCTGCCTTTCTTGCCGCTTCCGCGCCCGGCCTTGCCGCCCACCTGGCTCTTGGAGTTGCGGCTGGGCGTGGCCTGCTGCTCCTGCTCCTGCTCCTGTTGCTGCTGCTGTTGCTGGAGTTGTAGCTGCGCCTTTTCCACGCCTGCCGTGAGGATCTGGAGGTTCTGCTTGGACGTTTCGATGATGCGCTTGGCGGTGCCGATGTTCAGAGCGTGGTCGTTGATGTCCTCCCTAAGGGACTCGAGCTGCTCGTTGGTCATGGTGTTTAACTTTGCGTCGTTGTACTTTTCGTAGATGTTGTCGAAGGTGAGGGACTCGTTGGCGTTGCATACGTCTTGGAGAGACGAGACCACGATGTCCCAATACCCTTCTGTGTCGTTGACTGCCATGTGTTCTGCTCCAAGTCCTGAAGTTATGGAACTGGAACTGAACTGGAACTGAACTGGAACTGAACTGGAACTTATTACTTATGGGACCTGGAACTTATTACTTATGGAACTTATGGAAGTTCAAAAGTGTTCTTTTATGGGCTCTGGTGTAGTGTATGAGTGTATGAGTAGTAGTGTATTTTCGATTGAGATTGCAGTATCTAATATAGTACGCACGCGAGTAAAGTCCTCATGCCATCACCCTCAGATTTCGTTTGGAATGGCCGGATTGGTTCCGTGGGTACTCTGTTAATTCGGAGCCAATGGTGCCTTTAATTTCTACTATTCGCCATTTTCGATTTTTCCATCTTATTATGCACCATTGCGCCAGAAAGCCAGTATTGTAGAAACCAGTGCATGTGGAGCTATTAATTTGAGAAACATCCAATCTTTTCAAAATGCCTCGTTAAACTATCCTTGCACCAGAGGTGAAATTCGTTTATAAGAGTCTAAGTAGGCCATGGTACAGTCCAGCCTACAGCCTCAAGCATGACTACAAACTACATCCACTGGACCCAAAATTCAATGAATTGGCCATGATTCTCAATTCATATAGACCCAAATCATTCGACCTTTTCAGTACTCATTCGACCTTTTCAGTACTCATTCGACCTTTTCTACTCATTCGACCTTTTCAGTACTCATTCGACCTTTTCTACTCATTCGACCTTTTCAGTACTCATTCGTCCTTTTCAGTACTCATTCGTCCGTTCTTCCATCACTACCTCAGTACTCATCCGTACATCCGTCGTGCATCAAGTCGCTGAGGCCGCGTCTCGCTTCTCACCATGCAAGGTCAATATTTGCCGTTCCATGTCCTCCAGGGCGTGGCGCAATACCAGCTCCACCTACGGAGCTGCTCGCAGAGAACCAAGTATGCAGTCTCGGCCGACTTGACCTTGTTGTCGTGGATTTGGCTGCTGGCCCACACACTCGCCACTGGTCTCTACGCGTACCTGCTGGTAGTCCAGGCTGACTACGCACAGCGCTACCCATTGTACCCAGAAGTGCATGTGCTGGAAGTGGTTCCGCTTGTGCATGGGGCCCAGGCGCTTGTTTCTTGCTTGAGTGCCGGCCGGATTTTCCTAGACCTGAACCGCAAGGAGCGCCTCAGCATGTTGTGCATGGTGCTAGTGCTGGTCTACGGCGTGGGCTTGGCTTTGTTTGGTTGGCTCTACTGGCGGGGGCGGGCGCGCATCAACCTCCTCGATGTGGCCGACTTGCTCCACCTCGTGGGGTCGGTGTCGTGGGCTGTACGGCTCATTCCGCAGGTGTCCGTGGACTGGTTCCAAGAGCGCGTGCCGCAGTTGCACATGTTCGTGTGCGTGCAGCTTTTCTCGCTCGGCTACGGCTATGCGTGTAACTGGGTGGCCAGCCACTTGCCATGGCACGAGCAGCTGGTGGATAAGCCCGAGGACTTTTCGCTCGGCCTAGCGTTCTTGTGCTGCTGCTGCTTGATGTACCAGACCCGCATATACAGGCCTGGGCCAAAGTTGAAGCAAGTGAGTGAGTGAAAGTGAAAGTGAATGAGTGAAAGTGAGTGAGTGAAAGTGAATGAATGAAAGTGAATGAAAGTGAATGAAAGTGAATGAAAGTGAATGAAAGTGAATGAAAGTGAATGAAAGTGAATGAAAGTGAATGAAAGTGAATGAGTGAATGGTGAAAGTGAATGAAAGTGAATGAAAGTGAATGAAAGTGAATGAAAGTGAATGAGTGAATGAAAGTGAATGAAAGTGAATGAGTGAATGGTGAAAGTGAGTGAGTGAATGAGTAAATAAATACACCACCACAGGACATTACCATTACCAGAAGGCAGATGATTCCACCTATGATACTATATGCACCACTGCACATGTGCACGACAGCGATGCACTCACATCACCAGTGCACCCACTCTTCAATGATCGCACCGCACTCTTCAATGATCGCCAGAGCCTTTTCGTCCACATGCACGCGGCCGGCCAAGAAAGTCGTGGCCAAAAAACCCAAGTACCTAGGAAGACTCAGCAACAATCTTTCGCTGGGTGTCGTCGGGTTGGCCAATGTAGGGAAAAGCACGTTTTTCCAGGCCATCACCAAGTCCACGTTGGGCAATCCCGCCAACTACCCGTACGCCACCATCGACGCCGAAAAGTCCATTGTGTCGGTGACCAGTGCCAAGCTCGAGCGGCTCCAGAGTCTCTACGGGTCAGAGAAAAAAGTGCCCACGTCCCTCACCATATATGACATTGCGGGCTTGACCCGAAATGCTGCCAGTGGACAGGGTTTGGGTAACAAGTTCTTGCTGGACATTCGCCAGGTGGATGGCATATTCCACGTGGTGCGGGGGTTTCGGAACGACGACATCACGCATATCGAAAACTCCGTGGATCCCATTCGGGACATGACCATAGTCACCGACGAGCTCATCTTGAAGGACCTCGACTACATCGAGACGGCGCTCGACCTTGCGCACAAAAACTTGAGAAAACCGCACATGGACAAGGCAGCAGTGGAGTTTGAGATCAAGGTGCTTGAAAAGTTACTGGACACCTTGTACGACGGAAGGAAGGTGGCGGCGCAGGCCTGGCTGGACGAGGAGATCGATGTGATCAACTCCATCAACCTCCTCACCGCCAAACCAACGGTGGTGCTCCTCAACGTGACCACGGAGGACTACTTGTCAAACAGCAACGAGTTCAAGGCCGCTGTGGAAAGCTGGATTGCGCAGAACTCGCCTCTGGACAAGCTACTCTTGTTCTCTGCGGCGTACGAAAGATCACTCAATGACACGGCCAATGCGGGAGCAAAGAGTGCCATGGCGCAGGCCGTGGACATGATTCGCCTGGCGTTGCACTTGATATCTTTTTACACGTGTGGGCCCAAAGAGGCTCATCAGTGGACCGTGAGGGAAGGATCCAGTGCACCGGAGGCCGCGGGCGCCATCCACACCGATCTCCAGAAGACGTTCATCTCGGCCAATGTCTACAAGTGGGAGGACCTCAAGGAGGAAAAGGCGCCATTGGACGAGGCGCAGCTCAAGAGCAAGGGCAAGCTTTTGAGGGTGGGGAAGACGTACTTGGTGGAGGACGGCGATGTGATGGTGGTGAAGGCTGCAGGAGGGAAAAGCTAGGGCTAAAGCGGGGTTCATGGCCACCACTACTTGTACATATGCAGAGAATAGAAACTCAGTAGACTTTGCACCAAGTTCTGAGTAACGTTGTCATTCCACTTGCTCAATGAAGCGCAGCAGCTTAGGCGCTAAAGCTACGTAATAAATACCCAATTTGGCAAAGGCTCGAAGGCGCGTGCAGGCCGTTTCGCATGCAGTGATACGATCAGATAAAACCTCCCGATTAAGTAACTAGCGCACAGCATGCCCGGCAGTGGCAGACCGTGCCAGAGACATGACTGATTAGGAATTACTGCATTGGGAGATTGAGAATTCGTGACGATCCAATAGACACGAGAACTAATAGAGTATGACTCTGCACTAGGCTTTAGCGATATCCGCAGTTGAAGTATCCGCAGTTGAAGTAGTCAGCAGTTGAAGTAGTCAGAAGTTGAAGTAGTCAGCAGTTGAAGATCCGCAGTTGAAGTATCCGCAGTTGAAGTATCCGCAGTATCAGTAGTCAGAAGTTAGTGAATCAGTAGTCAGCAGTTAGTGAAGATCCGCAGTTAGTGAATCTGTTAGTGAAGTATCCGCAGTTAGTGAATCAGCAGTTAGTGAATAGTGCATGACTCAGTGAATAGTGAACGGTATGAACAGTCAAGTGCACACCATGTCAATTCTCGCCACGGTTTGACAAGATCACAGCGCATGCCGACGTGAACATCCCACAGACATCCCCAGAACAGAGCCAGGAAAACAGCCAGCAGTCTAACGGCATTCGGCAAATCTCTGGGGACCACGATTTGCACGGTCGGCTTTCGCACTGGTCATTGTTCAAGTCTGGGTGTCGAAAAACAAATCTCGATATCTCGTTCTTATATAGCGTCCACTTTTGATTTATCTTATCACTCACCCAGAAAAAGTTCCTCTTCCGCCCACCCCAGGAACACCCTTCCGCTCCTGCTAGCCCACAAGCCAAGCAAAAAGAAGAAAGACTCAGAAACAAGCACACTAAAAGGTTCAAAGCACACTAAAAGGTTCAAAGCACACTAAAAGGTTCAACAAGCACACTGAAAGCTTCAAAGCACACTGAAAGCTTCAAAGCACACTGAAAGCTTGCACACTGAAAGCTTGCACACTGAAAGCTTCAACAAAGCATCACCAGTCTTAAACCATCAGTGCTTCGCCAATTCCTCACTGATACACCCCAAACTACCGACACAGCTCGTGTTTAGGTGACATATTCATGGTCTTGGCGCTCACGCAAAGAGTAGCTCACGCCCGCCCCAGAATGCTTCGGTCCATCTATAGCTATTTTTTTGGCCGCCAGGGAATACTCGAGGACAAGAGGGTCTACTCAACCAAAAACATCGCTTTGGATGCACATCTGCAGGCGCTCTGGCACCCCCGCCTCTCGGCATTGATTCTGCTGCTAGACGGAATTGCCCCCAGGTTCAGCATCCAGAGCTCGCACATTGAGGTGCTTACCCTGCCTGCCGAGTTCTACAACACGCTCAAGCATAAGATCTCCAAGGCCCAGAACCGCATTTTTTTGAGCTCCTTGTATTTGGGAAAGACCCAGGATGAGCTTGTGGATTGTTTGGCCCAGGCTTTGCAAACAAATGAACACTTGGAGCTTCACATCTTGATCGATGCCTTGAGAGGCACCCGAGAAGCTCCGCATCTGCAATCGCTGGCCTCTTTACTTGTTGGGCTTGTCGAGCGTTTTGGAAAACACAGGGTCAACATTAGAATGTACCATACGCCTCACTTGGCTGGCTTCAAGAAGAACTGGGCTCCGAAAAGACTCAACGAAAGCTTTGGCTTGCAACATATGAAGTTGTACGGATTTGACGACGAAATAATGTTGAGTGGCGCCAATTTGTCGGAGGACTACTTCACCGATCGACAAGACCGGTACTATCTCTTCAAAGACAAGAACATCACTGACTACTACTACAGCATTCAAGAAGCTGTCTCCAAATTGTCGTACCAGTTGGTCCCCACGGCGAACCCCACTGAGTTCCAGAACTTTGCACTCTCGTGGCCTTCGTCCAATGCCTCCTGTGAACCCGGCATGAATTTGCAGAGGTTTATCAGTGACTCGAGCTTTCTTCTAGAGCCGTTGATCAAGCAGCACTCGGTGGTGGATCTAGACCAAACTGACGCTCTCGACCGCAACGACTGTGACACATACATTTACGCCGTGTCGCAATTCAGTCCTTTGTTGCAGCCCAAGAACGATGTTTCTACGGAAAAACCTAGCATATTGCGGCTCTTTTCGCTTTTGGACTCCCCGGATGCTCGTTGGTGGTTCACCGCGGGCTATTTCAACTTGTTGCCCGAGTTCCTGGACAAGCTCATCAATGGAAGAGCTCCTGGCACTTTGATCACCGCATCTGCAAAAGCAAACTCTTTCTACAAATCCCCAGGACTCTCCTACTACATTCCTGAGGCGTACTTATTGATAGCGAAGAAGTTTTTGGAGGAGGTGAAACTGAGGGGCAAGGAAAAGTTGATCAAATTGTACGAGTGGCAGAACGGAGTGGTCAACACCGTGGGAGGGTGGACCTACCATGCCAAAGGCATATGGATTACCGTGCCCGGGTCCGAAGCCCCTTCCATCACTGTGATTGGCTCTTCTAACTACACGAAACGGGCTTACAGCTTGGATTTGGAGAGCAATGCCATTATCGTGACCCGCAACGAGGAGTTGAAACAAAAAATGATTGGCGAAATCAATCACCTAATGACATATGCACTTCCATTGACCTTAGAGGATTTTGAACCAAGGAAACAGGTTTCTGCAGAACCAAAAATCGACGCCCAAGGACAAGAAGTCGAGCCTCCTCTTGCGATCGACGAGGACCGGCGGATTAGCTACCGCGTGCACTTGGCGTTACGTCTCTTTGGCGGCCGCTTTTGAGCAATGAAATTGCTGAAGAACCGAAATTATGTGGCTTAGGAAAGCTTAGTCACATTATCCCATATTAACGCTTCGTGTTACACGAGGGTCATAGTTAAGAATTTTATAAAGTATTAAATTCATAATACGATTAATATTGAGTTGGCTGCAGAGCAATAACTCAGGTGTGCGTATTTTTTCCTACTTATGTACAAATGTCGTTGGGTATGATACACGTGCAAGACTTGTGATTGCTTCCAGATTTTTATTTAGTTTGTGAGCTCTATTTTCAAACCCTTATTGAATAAGAATAGTTTCACTTCGTAGAACGTCGTTATTTGCCCATGTGTTCCACTTCAAAATGTATGCTGTATATAACTAGAAATAAAGAAATTCCATCAAATCCGTGATAGTTTAGTGGCTAGAATTACCGCTTGTCGCGTGGTAGACCGGGGTTCAATTCCCCGTCGCGGAGCTTGTTTGCGCAAGTGGTTTAGTGGTAAAATCCAACTTTGCCATAGTTGGGCCCCCGGTTCGATTCCGGGCTTGCGCATTTTTTTCGCATCAAAGAACTTTTTTTCACTCACTGTAAATTACAGCACAATTCACCTCTAATCTCGCGCCAGAGCGTAAATCGTGGAACAGCAGTACTAGCTCGAAAAAAAATGAAGTGATGTATTCATACACCAGCATGAGCGGGATATTCCAAACGGGGCGTTCCCAGATCGGAACGTACATCAAAAGCCGAATTGGCTCGTTGGTGCACATACGTACTGCCACAAAAAGAGCCGCCGGTTCCAGGACAAACAAGAATGACTCCGCCGGAAGAAGGTTGGGGCCCAAAGCATACGAGAACAACTTCGTCAAACCAGGCCAGATCATCATGAGGCAAAAAGGTACCAAGATCCATCCCGGCGAAAACGTTGGAATTGGAAGAGACTTTACGATCTTTGCGTTGGAGCCAGGTTACGTGCGGTTTTACATGGACCCATTCCACCCCTTGAGAAAGTTCGTGGGAGTAGCGCTCAAGAAAGACTTGGAGCTTCCTACCCCCCACTTCTCGCCACGTGTCAGAAGATTTGGCTATGTGCCTTTGGAAGGCAAGCAGGCGGAAATAGAAGAGGCAAGCATGTCCAGAAAGGAAGCCTTGGACCAGCCCAGATTGCAAGCGGCTGCAGAGAGGCAGGCGCAAAAGTCTGCCAAGCAGTTGAACTCCATTCTTGCCATAGTTTCGGAGATATGTCCTGAATATACGCCAGAGCAACAGGGCGTGGTTGCACAGAGACTACAATTCATTTACCAGAGACAGAAGCACGAGGACAGCTTACAAGCAAATCAAGCACAGGGTACGTTCAACTTCACGTACGACTTGGAGCTTGCATCGAGAAGAGGCGAGATGTCAGAGGAGGAAATGAAAAGCAAGAAGACGGCGCTCATAGAGTTGTTCAAGGATGCCGATGGCAAAGTGGCGGTGGATTTCACCGGGGCAGTGCACGCGGCCTACGGCGCCGAGAGCAGGGCCAAAAAGGCCGAGGAGATCAAGCAGGCGCTTGACGAGTTCAAGAACAAGGTGCTCACAGCGGAGGCCAGAGAGAAGATACAGCAGCTCATCAGCGAGCCCGGAGTGTTCTCCCGAAGCGAGCGCACACAATTAAAGGTCGAGTACTTGCCCAAGGTTTTGCCTGAAACGGTTCCAGGCACGGTGATTGACCCCAGCAAGACGAAAAAGTTGCCCAAGAACGCAGTCACGCAGCGGATCTTCAACCCGCAAGACCGTACTTTGCGGACGGTGATCCGTACCAAAGAGGCGTTTTTGGCCTAGGCTTCATGTACATAAGTGAATAGAATATCTGAGAATTAAGTTAGGAACTCTGGCGAGCATGCAGTAGAAGCAGAAGGAAGTGGTGGCAGTAGAATCAGCAGAAGGAAGTGTTGGCAATAGAATAACCGTGGAATGTGCAATGCCCACATAGAATAACCGTGGAATGGCAATGTGTAAAATACACTTGGCATTATTTGTAAGTGTGGGTACTGTGGAATCACTGATAATACCCACACCTGCATATACTTGCGGAAAGTATCTAGATGACTACCGTGTAAATACGACAGAATATTACATAAGTAGTACGTGCCTGTGAAAAGATCGCCCTGAAGATTCGTCAAATGCCCGGTAAATACCACGAAATGACACACAGTTCTCCAGTTGTAAAGCAGAATCGTACCATGTAGTGTACTTGTAGAAACTTGTATGGCTTTGCTGCGTTCACATAATAGCTCGGCATGTTGCGCGTTAGAACACACAGTCTGGTACAGAGGGACTGATACATGATTGGACTTCAATAACTCTAACAAGTAAGGGACTTGTGT
>NKZV01001101.1:518-24252 GCA_002370175.1 Metschnikowia colocasiae
TACTACTACGTACTACTACTACGTACTACTACTACGTACTACTACTACGTACTACTACTACGTACTACTACTACGTACTACTACTACGTACTACTACCACTACCATGGCCAGTTCGGTACTGACAAGCTGATCTCGGCATTGAACATCCCATTCTCCCGTCGTTGGTCCACGTAGTAACGCGGCCAATGGACCATATGAGTGACTTAGCTCAAATGGTAGAGATGAATGGTTTGGAACAATATGGAAGTAGTGTAGCGTCTTATCGTGTGCTTCAAGGAGAGGAGTCGATGGTAACACTGTAGCTAGGGCCATTGGTTACTAAAGTACCGGGTCCATAGTCTGGCATGGTAGCAGTCCACCACTCCATCTAAATCTGCCGAGCTAACTCTCTAATACTTCCACCTAAATCTCTCTATGTATCTAAGTATATCTAAGTATATCTAACTATCTCAACCAACTAAAACTAACTAGTTATCTATACCGTTATGGCCGACAATCAAACCGGATCCTTCTCTAGGGTCATCAACAGAACATAGCTATTTAGTACTAGACGCAGACAAGAAACCACTGTGACTAACCATCTAACTAACTATTTATTCCACCTAATCTATTCTCTATTGGCTAACTAACTATCTGAAATCGATCTAAATCGATCTCAAACCTACCTAATATCTTACTATCTAGGCAAGTGAGTAAGTAGCTAGCTGACTAGGTAACTAAGTGAGTAAGTAACTAAGTGAGTAGGTGAGTAAGTGAGTAAGTGAGTAAGTGAGTAAGTGAGTAAGTGAGTAAGTGAGTAAGTGAGTAAGTGAGTAAGTAAGTAAGTAAGTAACTAGGTAACTAAGTAAGTAAGTAAGTAAGTAAGTAAGTAAGTAAGTAAGTAAGTAAGTAAGTAAGTAAGTAAGTAAGTAACTAACTAAGTAACTCAGTAATTCAGTAACTCAGTAACTAAGTGAGTAAGTAACTCAGTAACTCAGTAACTAAGTGAGTAAGTAACTCAGTAACTCAGTAACTAAGTAACTAAGTAATTCAGTAACTAAGTAACTCACTAACTCACTAACTCAGAACTAAGTAACTCAGTAACTAACTAACTCTATCATTAGATTCATGGCACTACCATGTAGATATGCCGCGTCGACAGCTGGATCAGTGCTGAGGACGGTCAGGGCTGAAACCTGTTGGACCAGAACTCTTTTGACTGTGCCACTTCCCTACCCAAGACCGGCGGATGCTTTCCTCACTACCTACGTTACATGAGAAGTCGATCCTCGTAGAAAATCACTAACGAGCGAACAGGCGAATTAGGTGCTACACGACACAAGAATCCAGTACACGATGAAAGCAGTGCATTGAGTGTAGAGTAGTTTAGGCATTAAAAGTATAGCAGAGGATATAGAGTGGCAGAGTATGAGTAGAGTTTATAGTAAGTAAGTAAAGTAAGTATAGAGTTTATAGTATAAGTATAGAGTTTATAGTAAGTAAGTATAAGTAAGTAAGTATAAGTAAGTAAGTATATAGCTTATAGTATAAGTAAGTATAATTAAGTAAGTATATAGCTTATAGTATAAGTAAGTATAAGTAAGTAAGTATATAGCTTATAGTATAAGTAAGTATAAGTATAAGTAAGTATAAGTATAATTAAGTATAAGTAAGTATAAGTATAAGTAAGTATAAGTATAAGTAAGTATAAGTATAATTAAGTATAAGTAAGTATAAGTAAGTATAAGTATAACTAGGTATAAGTATAGAGTTTATAGTATAAGTAAGTAAGTATAGAGTTTATAGTAAGTAAGTAAGTATAGAGTTTATAGTAAGTAAGTAAGTAAGTAGAGAGTTTATAGTATATGTTAGATTCTTTGATAACGTCTACTTTTAATTCAGTGTATTTGTTCGTTGATGCCCTTCCAAGGGGATCCCGGGATCTCTATATAGGCGAACAGCCCGACGTTCGGCTGTTTGTTCGAGTGCCGAGGGGGGAACGTTCCCACTCCCATGTCTCCCTCTGGAAGATTCCCTCTGGAAGATTCCCTCTGGAAGATTCCCTCTGGAACTGACTGTTACTACTCACTACTCACTACTACTACTGTGAGGAAGTTTAAACTGACCGCCTTGAGTTCATTTAATCTTTTTCGCTTTCCTGAATATCACTGAATCTGACACCACAATTTGACCTTCGATATGATTTGTTTCTTCTACTTTTCATGAAAATGCTTAGCGACTCTGCCAGGCTCCTTTATGTAACATTTCTGAAACAAAGGCAGGTAAAGTTCTTGAGATAGAGCGCCAATGATCTGTTTCGTTCCATGTTCTCTTGATGTTTGTATGGAGCTTATCGATGACTTCGAGCAGCGTAGGCTTTCGATCCTGATGGGTAGTACCCATCGGGGGAAGTATAAGTAAGTAAGTAAGTATAAGTTTATAGTATAAGTAAGTAAGTAAGTAAGTATAAGTTTATAGTATAAGTAAGTAAGTAAGTAAGTATAAGTTTATAGTATAAGTAAGTAAGTAAGAGTAGAGAGTAAAGCATATAATACATAGATTGTTAAATAACGTTCAGTGCTCTGAGTTCGTTGAATGCTAGGTGTCAGCTAGCACCTAACCAGACAACAGATCAGCCTCCGTGAGCACCAAGGTAACTTGCCTTGGGGAAGCTTCCTGCCACTTCTGAACATGGAGAGACTACTAACAGGTCTGACAATCACCTCTCATGGAGCAGGCGGCTTTTCTGTCAGTCGAGTCGTGCGATACTCATCGCGGATCTAGTGGAGCATAAATGTAGGGTATAAGTAGGGAGTAGTATTACAGGGAGTATTACAGGGAGTATTACAGGGTATACACAGTAAATACACAGTAAATACAGTAGTTGCCCGATGGTTAGGGCATCCATGGCCAGCCTTTCTGTCTTGTACGTGATTCGGAAGAGACACTAGCCACCCGTTCTGGCCAGCCCCACCAAGCTAGCTCACTGACCGCCAGTGACCTACAGAAGTGGCCTATGGTCCTCTCCTTGAGGCACGAATAAACCGAAATACAAGTATAAACGTTTAAGAGAGATAGAGATAGAGAGAGATAGAGAGAGATAGAGAGAGAGAGATAGAGGTGGAGTACATTGACGATGGTTTTATCGCTTGTACTCAAGTATGTACGGGTAGTGCGCAACCATATTGGACGGCCGCGACTTTTGCATATCATTTATTGACTAGGTGGCTCGGATGCACGGGTGTTGCGGGCATGGCTGACTGTACGGGTGCTCGGATGCAGTGTACGGGCGTGCTGCTAGGTGGCCACTTGCTTAGCCGTGCCGTTCTCAGGCAGGCCAGCCAAGCGCATCATCGCCACGTGCCGAGGCCCCCGTGTGCCGGCCCGTTAGGCCCGGTCGTGCGCAGCCCAATTTCCCGCTCACTCCCCTACTGAACCCTGAATCCACCCTGACCACTACCCTCTCCCGCCACACCACCTTGACCACACCCACACGCGCCATGAAACGCATCAGGGACTTGGCGAAAGTCATTCTTTCCGTCTACTACCTCGTCCTCATCGTGCTCACCATCCCCTTGGCCTTTGACGTTGGCGGCGTGTCCTGTGGACTATCGTTTTCGCTTACCGTGTTGGTGCTCTACTTCTTACTCACCACCGGGCGGCTCGTGTCGCGGCGCCACGGGCTTCTCCGCTGGCTCTCGTTGGTGTACTATTTGCAGCATCTATTCATCCCCAGCATCCTCATGTTCTACCTTCTGTATTCGCAGAAGTCCCGGGCGGGCGGCGAAGCCGCGGCTTCGCTCTCCAGCCAAAGCGGGCTCGACTCGGGGCTCGACTCGGGGCTCGAATCCGTGCGGGCCTCGTTTGTGGCTCTCTGGAGGTACTTCTTGATGCACCTGACTCTGGTGTTCACCATCTCCGAGGGCTTCTGCACGCTCCTCTTGATCCAGCTGGTATCGCAGACCATGCACTGGCTCACCGTCTACAAGTCCGATAGCTGGTTGTTTGTCAGCCTCATTGGAAGCGGCGCCACCATCACCGGCGCCCTCTACTTCCTCTACCGCATCTTCATCAACCCCTTCACCTTGGAGTTGGGCAATGCGCTGCTCTTGGGCTCGTTTCTCACCTTGACTGTGGGCTTGGGCCTCTACGGCATTGTTTCCGGCAAGGGCTCCATGATCGAGTCCTCGCTCCTCTTTGCTTACATTGTGCGCTGCATCTACGAGACCTTTCCCATTCTCTCCCAGGATGCCACCGATACAATCACCAACTTGTTCACTCAGACCACCTGGAACATCCGCAACGAAATCAGCAAGTACCCGAACCCCGTTCTGGAGAAAATCAGCCTGGCCATCCCCATTCTCGCCGCAAACATCCCCCATCTGTTCACCACCATCTGGATATTCTTCATCTCTGCTCTCCACAAGTTGACCTTGCCGTTGTTGATAAACTTGGCCTACCGAATCGGCGTGTTCTACGCCGCCACCAAAATTATCCCTTCGATATACCATGGTCTCCCATACCTGCCTCCACGAACTCCCCAGATCCGCCTGAGACAGGTCTCTTCGTCCTCCATACCGTCCTTGGAACGCTCTGACAGACTGCAGACCCGAGACCCCAAGACCCCACTCAAAGACCCCACTGCCTCGCCCCGAACTCCGCCGTCCGCGGTCATCCGCTTGATTTATGCCTATTCCCCATGCATAATCATCGCCGTGTATACGCATTTGATGTTGCTGTATAAGGGCGAGCTTGGCTCCGAGTTGGTGCTCTGGGGATGGTGGCCCGGCGCCGCTGACTCCAATGTCGTGGTCGTGCACCCCTGGCAGTTCTGGAACTGGATCAACATGGCCACGACGTTATTTCTTTATATGGCCGAGTTGGCTGGCAATGCCACGACCGCCTCGTCTGCATTATCTTCCCGCTGGAAACTCGAGTGACCCATTGCCGAATGGGTTGCTGCTGATTAGGCTTGTACTATATTTTTCCACATACACTCTTACGGCTTTGCCGATTCTAATAAGCTATCTTTCGTCAACTTGTACACAGAATCTTGATGTGACCCATATATCTTTGCCCAAAGATCCGTACACCCCATTCGGTCCACGAGTTTGTAGTTGGCATCATGACAATCCACAAATGCTTCAAAGAACATACAGGTGAGTCTACTGGTTTACGAGATTGAGGAATTTATGGCCATAAAGAGAGGATCTCACGTGACAATCTTCAGAATCGATTGCAAATCTCGTCCACGAATGTACCCGGCCATCTTTCCAGACCGTGATACCTTCTCAGAGCTTGACTCTATGTTTGCTTGATGTTTCATCATTGATTCACGTGACACCATCTCTATATGAGAGACAAGATTCAAATCGTTTGCACCGTTTAAAGCCCGGCACATTTGACTGTGCGATGCCCGAGGCACGAGCTTGAAGAGGACGTTCTGAGACAAGAGTGAGCTCCATTGTGTTAACCGAATCGGTCGTTTGCTATGACTATGGTTAAGGATCCACGATCCCAGTGCCGAATGGATACCCGGTCTTCCGTGGAATTCCGAGGGAAACACCCGGGCGTCAATCCCGGAGCGCTGTTTCTCCCGCTTCCGCACACCTCACCCAAATCCAGACCCTTAATCCATAAATCTGCGCCCGCTAAACGCCCCACTATTGACCACTGCATCGCAGCATGGCTCAGAGGAGCTGGCCAACGGGGGGCTTATAAAAGCCGCCACAGATTTACCGAAAGAAAGGGGCTGGACAAGGTTTCACCGAGATGCCCGCAAACAACAAAAACTGCCCCAAAGACCTCCGCCTGCGTGTACACAGATATTATCTCTGCAACGTTTCCGTTGTTGCGGCCGGAGACTTTCCCCAAAGCATTGCCTCAGAGGGCACGGCACAAGGCCGCAAAGAGAGCTTCGCAAGCAAACCTTAGTCTTAGAACGTAAGGAAAAAAGTGTGCGAAAAAGGGCGCCATCGCTGTCTTATATAGACTGGCGAAGAGTCGTGCACCTACCACGCGACCAGACGCTGAGGCCAGACGCGGTGCGATGCAAGCCCTACCCAGAGGGTACATCTCAACGAACCACGCCAGTTAAGCAGCAGTGGCCCTTGGAGAATTTTGTCACAAAGATCACGTGATTCCACACATTTCATTTCAGTTCCGGTAGCTATGAGTCACGTGTTCTGAAGGCAAGCAATGGATGGGCATCCTTACACTAAGAAAAAGAATGATTCTAGAATGGATCCCTGGTCTTGAACTGTGCATGTTAGATGCTCGGTAAACCCTAAAAAGGCGCTCTCATGATAAGGCGCTCTCATGATAAGGCGCTCTCATGATAAGGCGCTCTCATGCCATCGTTCATCGGACACCCTGTCTAACGGTCTCTGGTGTTCTCAGAATATCTCGAAATATCGCTGAGAATCTAGACATCATAGAAGCGCCTCCAACAACCACGCAGGGAGTATCGAAGCAATCCACTCGTAAATGCGTGCACCTGCGCCGTAGTACACACAAGAAGGAGATCTGCCTGGTTTGCTTATCAAGTCAAACAAGAGATGGTGCAAGCCACGAAGACCATAGAACGCAAAGGGGCTGTTTCGTGGCGTGGCCCGTTGCTGAGCACGCAGGAACAGGTCACCATAGATGTGCTGCATCTCCGGGTCCCAGCTCCGGATCTCTGCTTCGCAGATCACCTTCGTTTTCGGCGCATTATTGGACACCACATTCAAATTGCCCATCCGCACCTGGGTAACGGAGATGCCCTGCGGCCGCAACTCTTTGGCCAAAACTCCGTAAAATTGTTTCAAACATGCCTGAAACATGGCCTCGGGGCCGTGGTACGCCATCCCGAGCGTGCTCACGATTGTAGGCACCATGGCCACGACCTTGCTGCCATGGTCGCGTACACACTCCAAGAGGCCTTGGCTCACGAGCCTTGTATAAACTCCAGTCCGGCCCATGACCTTGTCCATGGCCCCTGCACCGACTTTTTCTAGCGGCCCCACCGGAAAGTACAACTGCGGCGGAAACACCACGGCTGCGAGCCTTAACCTGTGCGGCTGCGCACCCTGAATAGGCACCACATCCTCCTTCAAAAACGCCCTGAACTTGGCTATTCTCATATCGTAATCGTTGCCTCCACTCATATCCAAGTAGTGAAGGTCGTCTGTGATGGTGTTGCTCTGCACATACCTGGCGTCCTTTTCGTCTAGAATCGTCAAATACACAATGAAGCCCCTCCGCTCGAAATCGAGCGCCAAGAGCCTCGTCAACGGCTCGGTGGGCGACCCAACCACCAACACAACTTCACAGCGGGCCCCATTGGCAAGTTTGCGCGCCCGGCGCTTGGGAGGCGGATTGGCGGCCAAAAACGCCCCTTTGCGGCGGTAAAACACGCCTGCGGCAGCCAACCCCAAGGCCAAAATGCCCGCCAGCTCAAACCGGTGGTTCTGGATCTTGTAGAGGATCCGGTCGACAATAGAAGGGGAGATCTGGGTAGGCGGAGCCTTTTGTCCACGGAGAGAGGTAAAAGCCGCCACCACGGAGTCGGTGCTTGGGAGTTTTTGCAGCTGCGTGGCCACAAACTCCGATGCAACATCGTATGATGACAGTAGGAACTCCAACGTGGCCAGGACGGGTTCAGCCACCATAGTGTATTGTAGAAAAAGAATGGTAAGCAAAGATAACTCAACGCGGGGGTTACGCGAGCTATAAGCGCTGGGCTTGTTGCGAAGGGGAAAAAATTGCTGGTCCCAGGAATCGAACCTGGGTTTGTTCGGCCACAACGAACTGTACTAACCACTATACGAGACCAGCACTTTCTGAGATTTACGATTATCGAAGGGAATCAGTGTGGAATGACACTCGAAATAGGATGTTAGGAAGTCATAATCGTATCAAGCCCGTTAGGTCATAATCATATCCAGATCATTAGGTCACGATCAATTAGTCCCCTTAGAAATTGGGCAGAATTCTGGTTATTGACAATGTCCGGGATATTGACTATAATTAGGTTCTGATGTCGTGTTTCTCTAATGAATTTTAACTATGAATGTAATGACTTTTTACTCGCTCTCTCTGGCATACTCCTTGCACATGTCGGCGTCGGGGATGGCTCCGCAAATGGTCTCCACCATGATACCCGTCACCAAGTAAGGATCTATGTTGGATGCGGGTCTTCTGTCTTCGAAGTAGCCGCAACCCTCCTTGGCCACGGATCTAGGAATTCTCACAGAGGCACCTCTGTTGGCAACACCAGACGAGAATACTTCCATGGAAGCGGTTTCGTGGCGTCCGGTCAATCTCATGTCATTGTCGGAACCATAAAGCACCAAGTGTTCCTTGTGTCTCTTGGCCAACTTGTCCACAGCAGCTTCAATATGCTTCGAACCGCCAGCCTCTCTCATGGCTTTGGTAGACACGTTGGTATGGCAACCAGCACCATTCCAATCACCGGCCAAAGGCTTGGGGTGGAACGAGATCTTGATACCGAACTCCTCAGCCACTCTTTGCAAGAGGTAACGGGCTATCCACAACTCGTCTCCACTGTCAATACCCACGCAAGGGCCAATTTGGAACTCCCACTGCGAAGGCATCACCTCGGCGTTGATTCCGGAGATGTTGATACCGGCGTGCAAGCATGCTCTGTAGTGAGCCTCCACCACGTCTCTGGCGTAAACCTTTCCGGTACCCACACCACAGTAGTAAGGGCCTTGAGGAGCGGGGAATCCGCCCTTGGGCCATGCGTACACATTGTCGTACTGGTCGAGCAAAGTGTACTCCTGCTCAATACCAAACCACACCTCCTCCTCCGCGTGCTCGGACATGAGCTTGGCACACTCGTGTCTGTGGTTGAACTTGTTGGGGGTACCGTCATTGTTCCAGCACTCTGTCAACACAATGATGTTGTCGCCCTTTCTGAAGGGGTCGGGGTAGAAGGCAACCGGACGGAGGTAGACGTCCGAGTCGTTACCCGGGGCCTGGCCGGTAGAAGAACCATCAAAGTTCCACTCAGGCAAGTCCTCGATAGACTTGGGCGTTTTCGAAAGCGTCTTGCACTTCGATCTCTGGTTTCCTTCCGAGTCAATCCACACATACTCGGCAAGCACCTTTCCTTTCTGGTCCAAGTCCAAATACTTGGCCAAAATGGCAGTCTGTTCAGTAATAGCAACCATATTGTTTCAGATCAACTAAACAATGAATGAAATATTAGCAGCTAAGAAGTAAAACTCAAAGAAAGGAATTCAATGAATGCTGGTCAAGGATCAAGGTATTTCAGTTAGTCAACTGTTTTTTTTTGGTTCACACCTCAAATGTAACTGCTCTCTTCAGGAGGAATTGCCCTGGGTTATATATATAGTCCAGGGGTGCGATAATGCAGTGTAGGAAAGCCAGTGGGCGACGGAAAAGCATGAAAGCAAGGCCGCGGGCGCGCATGATTGAGTCCCGCATGCAGTACGCCTTGTACCAGCTGCAGGAGCGCAGGACATTGCCAACAGGACATCCGTCGCAATGGGTAAAAAAAGGCCGCGGTGGCGGGATATTATTGGAACTGATAGCGGGCCCCTGTGCTATCCGAACCGCTGCGAATGTTCGGCGCGCGCTGCTCGCTCGGCCCTATGGAGCCCTGTCCTATCGGGAGTGACTAATCTCCTGTTTGGGAACTCAATTAGCAGACAGAAAACAGACACCGACAGAAATGGACACCGACAGAAATAGACACGGGCAGAAATAGGCACAAACAGAAATAGACACAAACAGAAATAGACACAGAGACACAAATACACCGCCCATGCGATGCACACCATACACCTAGCATTGCAATGTTCCTTTTGGCTTCGTTTCTTTTCCTGCTGACTGGTGCTGGGCCGGACTTGGGCTTGCAGTTTAGGCCGCGACTGGTGCGAGGATCAGAATATGCCAGGATACGAGCATCAATAGAGCGGGTGGGCAAGCGAATAATTTAAATCCCTCGTTGCATTCTCCTCTCATTTTCGTACCCAAAGAGCTTGGGGTACTGTTTTTTTGTTGTGACTGGCGGGTGATTTATGGTTTGGATATTTTTTGAAGCTGGAATCTGTTCGGACTTCTGTTTTTGGTTCTGATGTCTGCGTCTTGGATTTCTGTTTTTGGTTTCTTTTTTGCGCGACTTTTCTGATTAGCCTAGCTTTATCGCATGGACTGCACCAAAAGGCCCTCCACATTGTCATGTGACTTCTGGGCTGACTCTTCTTACCATCATTGCATTCATGAGGTCCCTGTCGAAACTTTTCTGTGGAAACCGCAGTCTGGTGGAATCTCTTGATTTTCGGCCTCTAACTGGCCCATCCCCTGTTTCGGCGCCTCGGACTTAGGGAGCCCTTCGCAAGTTTCTCACGCGACCGTCACCCGTCGTTGTGTGCAGTGCGGGCCTGGGCCCTACACTGCCTCTTTCCTTCGGCAGCCTGCACATTGCCCGTTAGCTAGTTTCTCGCTTCAGTTTCACCCGACGCCCTGATTTCTTTTTCGCTGCAGCTTTGTTACCAACAATGCATAGACGATAAAGTTTCGGTAGATTTCTCGGGCTTCTCACCTACCCATTTGCGTGCACGGCGCTAACACCAATGCACGTACTGCATGGCGCTCTTATCAGCCAATCGTGCGCGTTGTAAATCTAATCGGCAAATGTCGCCGCCAATAGAGGCTGGTCCTTGCGAGTCATATCGCGTCACTTCGTATGTCGCAGCAAGGTCGCCATGTCGTATGTCGCGTCACATCGTACACCGTCGTCGTTGTCGATGTCGTCGTCCCTCACATGTTGTATGCATGTCTAAACATCCAACCTCAATTTACAGCCGCTCAAATGCCACCCCTAAGAACACCCCTAAGCCAATTAACACCTCTAAAACACCTTTTCACTCCTGCAATACACTGTTGCAACACACATTACTGCATCAAAAACATCCTCTCCACTTCGCACATTCATTCAAACAAATCACCCTTTCAAGCAACCAATCCACAGCTTTCAATCTGTGTTTCAGTATGTGACTTCATGTCAATAGAGTTTCAAGTTCCAATTTTCTTCAATGTTGCTTCAATGTTGCTTCAATTTTCTTCAATCTAGCTCAATCTAGCTCAATCTAGTCCAGTCTAGTTTCAATCTAGCTCAATCTAGTCTCGATATAGTTTGAATTTGGGGCTTTACTGAAAGACCGTTAACATAACTCCGGTTCAAGCTCAGTCTTACTTCACACTTCTCAGGTTCAAGGGTGAATCCTCTTCAAACAACTTCAATGTGTGCTCGTGTAAAATATACATGGGGGTCTTAATTGCAGCCAAGGAAGGGGCCAGGTGTGCATCTAGCGCGCCACTCAGAATTTATAGTACCGTCTAGCAGATGTACGGGTTTCTGCCACCCCAGGCACGAGCCGCGCCATCGCTTCTCCACATCCATTATAATCAACCACTTCAAGCAGAACTGCAGGCAACGCATCAATATGCAACACGTCCCCACCGAAAACATGGGGCTTCTCAACCAGAGCCATCAAAACAATGCTTTTGAAACAGGCGAAAGAGGAAGATTTGAAAGAGAAATTGGCAGGGTTGGCACGGTTGACAGCGAAATTGACAGGCAAATCGATATCGAAAGTGACAATAGAGGAGTTGACAGGCAAATCGATATCGAATGTGACAATGGAGGAATTGACAGGCAAATCGATGTCGAAAGTGACAATGGAGGAATTGACATTGGAGGCACTAATGTGGACCTTGATCAACTTCAGGCCCATAATTTGCTGGCCCCCGTGGTTTCCATGTTGGCCATTGGTGGCACCATAGGCACAGGGCTCTTTTTCTCCATCTCTAAACTCATCATTAGCGGCCCACTAATGGCCCTCGCCTCAATGTGCTACGTTGCGTTTTTAGTGGTGATTGTGCTCGAGGTCACGGCAGAGTTGGCTGTTTTTCTCCCTTCGAACGGGCTGATTTGTCAATTCCAGTTTCTCTTTTTGAGCTATCCCATGGGAATGGCCAATAGCGTCATCTATTGGCTCAGCTGGGGCTTGACATATGCCCTAGAGGTGCTGCTTCTTGTTCCCATCTGCTCCATGTGGAGTCTGAAGGTAACGGAGTATCAGACAATGCTCATTTCGGGCACCTGTGTGCTCTTAACTGCGTTGAACCTTCTCCCCGTGAACATTTATGGCCGCGTGGAGTTTTGGATGGCTTTGGTCAAGGTTTTGGCCATTTTGGGCTGGGTAGTCACCGTGGCCGTGACCTTATCCTCGGAAGAAAAGTTCTTCTACGTGTGGGTGCAAGGTTGGCCGCAGTCCTTTCTAGGAGACCCGCTTCCGCCTTCTCAAACCTTCGTGGCATTTGTCAACTGCCTTATTTTCCTGTCTTTTGTCTTCCAGTCCGTGGAATCCATTGCAATCACCACCGGCGACCTCATCCGGCCCGAGCAAACCATCCCCAAAGTGACCCGGGTGCTCTTTGTCCGCATTGTGGTGTTCTACCTTGCGTCGGTGTTTCTTCTCTCGGTTCTGGTGCCTTACAATGACTCACGACTCGTGGGCCTGGACTTGAACAACTTGCTCTCGTCTCCATTTCTCATTGCGTTGTTGAATCTCGGGTTCAGCAGCTCCGGAGTGCTTCTTCTGTCATTCAACTTCGTGATCCTCAGTGCCATTCTCTCCGCCGCAAACTCCAACATCTACTTTGGGTCTCGGTATTTGGAGTCCATGATCTCCTCCCATGCCGGAACCAGGTGGCTGTTTTTGGCCCGGAGAAACGCCCAAAATGTCCCCCGAAACGCAATTCTCCTCACCTCCAGCTTTGGCTTCGTGGCGCTCTTCCTCCGCTTCAACTCTGTACAAGCCGTCTTCAACCTCCTCCTAACCTGCTGTGCCTCTGCTGGCATGCTTATGTGGTGTCTTTTGTGTCTCTCACATATCCGGTTTCGGAAAGCATTGGAGGTGCAGAACATCGCCATCGACCGCTTGAAATTTCGCTCGTCTTGGCGCCTCGGCTTCTGGAGCTACTTTGCGCTGGTCAATTTGACAGTGATTTTGTGCTTGAATGGCTTCAGTAATTACTGGGACTTCACCTGGTCAGCGCTTTTGGGAAGCTACATGACGCCAATGACATTTTTATGCTTGTGGGCGTACTTGCAGTACTCCGAGAAGAAGAGCTTTGTTGAATTGAACAAGATTGATTTGTCTGCCGGCAATCTCCGGGCCGAAGGTGACCTAGAAGACAAACTGATATCAGCGAAGTGTCACGTGACCCACTTTCAAAGCGAACGACATGGGTTGGTAGAGGTGATGATCGCCAATGTCCCAGCCCACGTGACCGGGGCGAGAGCGCAGAGGACAACTGCGACCGAGACGTGACTGTTGTAAACGCTGAAAAGCGAGGGTTACAAGTTAGGACTATATCCAACACAGTCACGTCCGTACACCACTCCTTCCCACACCAAAAACAAGATCGATCTCGTTGATCATGGCCAGCTGCAGAACTCCGCCAGTGGTCGGCCAGGAATGGGAGCATTGGGACAGGTGGGTGCTCTATGTGCAGTACCGCGAAAAAGGAACTCTGGGGGCCTCCATGAACATTCAACGCACCGCCAGCGTCGATATTCTCCAATTCTGTGGATCTAATGAGCTTTCTTCGCAGAGACAAGTCAAGGTCTCAGTTGCTGATGCACTCTGCAGGACAGAAGCAGGCCGTGACTGAGCCATTGTGTGGTTTTAAAGACCAAAACGGCAAGCCCGAGAAGAGCCACCCCAGCGCCGGGAACGACCTGAAAAAGGACTCGAAAAAGGACTTAAAAACCAACTTAAAAAACGATCCTAGGAATGACCCAAAGAGTGATATCAAGAGCGACTCCAAGGGCTATGGAAATGAGTCAACGAAGTCATTTTCTGATTCCGTGGCGGATGTACAGTTCACGTCCCATGACCAATCAAACACCCGTGCCCAAGCCCGTGCCCAAGCCCGTGGTCAAACTCAGGATCACTCAAGCGGTCCAAGCCAGAAACCCCAAAAAGATATGCCGGAGAAACTCCATAGAGATATGCCGGAGAAACTCCAAAAAGATATGCCGGAGAAACTCCATAGAGATATGCCGGAGAAACTCCAAAGAGATATGCCGGAGAAACCCCAAAGAGCATCGTCGATGACTCACATGGCCCCAGCCAAAAATGACGGGGACAAAGATGCCGAAAACCCCGTTCTTTCCTTTCAGTTCAGAAACACGCCGTCTCGAAGAAACACGACGCAATCCCAGACCTCAATTCCCTCGTTTTTCTCTGGGTTCACCAAGGACCTGCCCAGCATACCACTTTCCCAGCACAACCCCACTGGCACCGTCCCCATCTCTCCAAACACGCAGGAATTCGATGAGTCCCATTTAAAAAAGTTTGCTCTGGGCCAACCCCAATCGGAAAACTACTCGCCAAGACTGTCCTTTGCCAACTTGGCACTATTATCCAACCACAGTCATACCTCACAGCAAGCCCCCCATGAAAGTTACCGGGGATTCCACAAGAAAGACTCGTTATTTAACGTGCCACCTCTCCAGCAGCCAATTCGGCCGCGGTTCAAAAAGAAGGGTGGCAGTTTGCTTGGCAAGTTGATTCATTCTAACCGCAAGGAGTCCGACCCCTCCATTGATCTGAACGATGATCTGAGCTCAGAAACCGGCGGGCCTGCAGGAGGGACCGCTTCCGGCAACTCCAGCACGGGAAACTTTAACTCGTCTGCAGGTCTAGCAAACACAGGCTCGTCGCCATCTAACCGGAAAAGCGTAAGCTCCAACGGCTCCGGAAAGCACAAGTTCCGCTTGTCGTCAATCACGTCTCATCACCTTCATCATTTCGGTGACCTGCACAGGAACGCTAGCTTATCTGAAGATTCCGACAAAATGTCCGACAGACTGTCAGGACCGAACTCCAAACATAATTCCGTGTCGGGGCCACCGGGGCCTCAGCAAGAGAACTCAGGAAAATCCATGTCGGGGCCGGTTCCCACACTCAAGCGCTTGGCATCGGAAAACTCTTCGAAAATTTTCGATCTTAACTTGAATTTCGATGAGTTACTGACCATTTTGAAGGAGCCACCCGCGGTACAGAAAAACAAGGAAATTCCCGATGAGCAGGCCATGGCAGAGTCGCCCGTGGTTTCGAAACACCATGAAAAGCATTCCGCTTGGAAGGCCCCCGATTCGTGGGACGTCACCGATACGCAGGCTCCAAATGAAGTTGCCTCGGTGGTTTCCGAGCTGAGTGATTCGGATGCGGAAACGAAGCCGCCAAAATCCTTTGAGATGAACCCCTCGGGAATTTCGTCACGAAACTCTATGGCTTCCGACGAACAAGGTCATACTGCGGTTGAAGCTACGGTATCATCCGATAAAAAGCCCAAACGCAAACTGGAACACCCGCTGTTGCTCCCACAAAGAGCATTACCTATTTTGTACGGTCACATTCTGGGCTTCATGGACGAACCTAGTCAGGGGAAGCAAGTGGGACCCAGCTATATAATCCGGATCTTCAAGGAAGACAACACCTTCGCCACCACCGCGTGTCCTCTTGGTACTACCACTGCAGAGCTCCTTGCAATCATCAAAAAGAAGTTCTTTTTGGACTCCATTTCCAACTACCAATTGTCGTTGTACGTGGGAAACAAAGTCAAGGTCTTGGAGCCGTTCGAGAAGCCCATCCAGATCCACACGGGCTTGCTCAGTCTCAGTGGCTACACCAGCAAAGATAACATTCGGATGATTGGACGAGAGGACATTTTGTCCATCTGCAAGTTTGTGGTGGAAAACACGACCTTACGGAATATCACCTTCGAAGAAGAAGCTTCGCTTTCCAAAGACTACGTCAATGTGGACATTTCCAATCGCAACTTGAAGACCATTCCCATCATTTTTCATCAGCACACATATGAGATCGAGAAGTTGAATGTGTCTGATAACCCGGCCATATACATCCCGTTGGATTTCATCCAGTCGAGTACGAACTTGTGGAGCATCAAGTCGTCTCGAAACGGTGCGTCCAAATTCCCCGTGAATTTCTTGGAGGCCTCCGAACTCACGCATTTGCTGGTGGACCAAAACTTCTTAGACGAAATCCCCGCCCGCCTTAGCCACCTCAAAAAATTGGAGTACCTCCAGCTCAACTCCAACCAGATCTACTTCTTGCCCAAGAGCTTTGAGCGCTTAAAGGCGCTCACCACTTTGAACTTGTCTTCAAATTACTTCCAGGTGTATCCTGAGTGCATCAACGAGCTCACAAATTTGCAGGATTTAGATCTTTCATACAATGACTTGGCCAACATCCCGGACTCCATTGGCAAGCTTCACAAATTGACCAAGTTGAATTTCTGCACCAACAAGCTTAGCAAGGCGCTCCCTAAGGGCATGAGCAAGTTGACCCATTTAAAGAGATTGGATATTCGATACAACCAGATCTCCAACATCGACGTGCTCGGGTCGCTTCCCAATTTGGAGGTGTTTTACGCTTCCAAAAATGCCATTTCCAGCTTCAGCGATAAAATGGAGAAGTTGCGTCTTTTGCACTTCGATAGAAACCCTGTGACATCGTTGGAGTTCGAGGTCATGCTCCACATGCTTACGGTCCTCGACCTCTCCAAGGCCAAAATCACCGCTTTGCCGGCGGAGTTTATCGGCAAGATTCCTCATATCGAGAAGTTGGTCTTGGACAAAAACCATTTGGTTACACTCCCGGACGAAATGGGCAACTTGCCGAGATTGACGCACTTGTCTCTCTTTAGCAATAACATTCAAAACATCCCCACGTCGATTGGACAACTTTTCTCGTTGCAGTACTTGAATTTACACTCCAACAACATCGGCGTTTTGCCGGCGGAGATCTGGAACTTGAAGAATTTGACGTACTTGAACATCTCATCAAACATCTTGAGCCAGTTCCCCAAACCCACTTTCGCTGTGGCCAAAAAGATGTCGTCCACAGCCAACTTCAGCCTAGAAAATCAGGAATCCAATCTGTCGGAAAGACCGGGCCCCATGTGCCTCCGTGACAATTTGCTCTCTTTGAGTGCTGCAGACAACAGTCTCACGGACGAGTCATTTGAGTCCATTGCTCTTCTCTCGAACTTGAGGACCTTGAATCTCTCCTACAACGATATTACGGAGATTCCGGAGGGCGCCCTTGCCCGCTTGACTAGGTTGTCTGAGCTCTTCTTGTCAGGAAACTCGCTTACCCGGCTTCCTTCCGAGGACTTGGAGAACTTGACGGACTTGAGGTGGCTTTACTTGAACAACAACAAGTTCCCAACGCTTCCGCCCGAGTTGAGCAAGTGCCAGCTCTTGACACACCTCGACGTTGGATCCAACCTCTTGCGCTACAACATAGCAAACTGGCCATATGACTGGAACTGGGCGTACAACAAGCGGTTGCGGTACTTGAACTTCTCCGGCAACAAGCGGTTTGAAATCAAGCAGAGCTACGTGCAGAACAGCGAAACCGAGGAGACCTACGACAATCTCTTGGTCCTTAAGGATTTGCGTGCCATTGGTTTGATGGATGTGACCTTGACGTCGCCAAACGTCCCGGATCTGACAGTGGATGTGCGGTCTCGTACAACCTCCTCGGAGCTGGACAATGTCGGCTATGGAATTGCCGATTTCATGGCCAACCACGAGACGATCGCCTTCCGGGACGCTTTCATCCAGAAGTTCCGTGGGAACGATAATGAAATGTTGATTTTGTCATGTGACGGGATCGGGGCAACCAACGCCTCGCCTGGGGGACACCTCATTTCGTATTTGGCCAAGCAGTTGATTGTTCCGTTGTTTACAGCCGAGTTGGAGAAGATCAACAGCGATGAGCACATCCCGGATGCGTTGAGAAGATCGTTTTTGGGTCTCAATAACCAAATCAACTCCGTGCTTGCCAACAAGAAACTGGGATTCTTTACTCCCTCAACAGAGTTTCCCGATTTGGACGATTTGAAGCTATCTGAGGATGCCGTGAAAGGAAGTTGTCTTTGCGTCCTCTACATCAAGGCCGGAATAATATACTCGGCGAATGTGGGAGACATCGAGACGGTGATTTCCCGAAACAACACCGACTACAAGCTTCTTACCACGAAGCACGACCCCACACTGCGTAAGGAGTTTGAGCGCATCCGAGCCTCCGGGGGATATGTCTCCGGCGACGGTGCGTTAGATGGGGTGTTGCACGTTTCCCGAGGCGTGGGCTTCTTCAACTATGTGCCCCACACGCACAGTGGTCCTTCGATCTCCATCTACGACACCGCCGGCGGTGACGTGGTGCTCATCATGGCTTCACGTGTTCTTTGGGACTACTTGACGTACGACTTGGCCGTGGACATTGCAAGGCAGGAGCAGGACGACCCCATGGTGGCTGCGGAGAAGTTGAGGGACCACGCACTATTTTACGGCGCCTCCGATAAGATGTCGGTGACGGTAGTGTCGATTGTCAACGAGAAAAAGAGCCAGAAGGCGCTTTCGTCGTACATGAACTTGGGCAAGGATACTGGTGGGTTCCAGGGCCGCAAGCGGCGGGACCGTGCGGCACAGGTGGGTGACTCGGCGTTGAGGCGGCTTAATGACGAGATCGACCCTCCCGTGGGCGAGTTGGCGTTGGTGTTCACGGATATCAAGAACTCCACGCTTTTGTGGGACGCGTACCCCGTGGCCATGAGATCCGCCATCAAATTGCATAATACCATCATGAGACGGCAGTTGCGTATAGTGGGAGGGTACGAGGTGAAGACCGAGGGCGACTCGTTCATGGTGTCGTTCCCCACGCCGACGTCGGCGCTCTTGTGGTGTTTCAACGTGCAAAACCAGCTCTTGACAGAGGACTGGCCCACGCAAATCCTCGAGACCAACGAATGCTGTGAGGTCACTGACAATGCGGGCAAGATCTTGTTCCGGGGATTATCGGTGAGAATGGGCATCCACTGGGGCTCGCCGGTGTGTGAGCCGGATATGGTGACGCGGCGAATGGATTACTTCGGCCCGATGGTCAACCGGGCATCGAGAATCGAGTCCAGCGCCGACGGAGGGCAGATCGCTGTCAGCACCGACTTCCTCCACGAAATGGAGCAGTTGTACTTTCTCCACGAGCAGATTGAGTCCGGTGCAGTCAATGCACAGGCAGGGTTCGAGGGCAACGCCGGGGCCCGCGAGATCATCGGTAACGAGATCCGGGCGTTGGAGGAGATTGGATGTGAGTACTTTGAGTTGGGCGAGAGAAAACTCAAGGGCTTGGAGATCCCTGAGAACATTGTGCTCGCGTTCCCCTCCAACTTGGCCATCCGGTACGAGATCTTCATGAAGCGGCTTTCACAGGACGACGAGTACCTGGGCCGCATAGTGGGGGCGCTTCCAGTGGAGCTGATCTTCAACCTCCGGTCGCTCTCGCTCCGGTTGGAGAACATTTGCTCGGTGTTGAACGCAGGATTCACGTTTAACGAGGACACGTTCCAGCGGCCAAGCGGCGAAATGTACCAAGCAACAGTCAAGAAGAATGTGCAAGAGCACGACCTTGTGTCGTTGTTCAACCACTTGACCACTCGGCTCGAGAACTGCGTGGCGGCGTTAGAGTTGCGCCAGGCCTACCATGAAATGAACGGGCAGCCGGCAATTGACTTTACGCAGGACTTGCCGATCTGGAAGGTAGTTGACGATTTGAAGCAGCTCATGAAACAGAGATCATAAGACAGAGATCATAAGACAGATAATGAGAGGGCATCCGAGTCGGACCAGGAGATCATGGAAGTTTCAAAGGTAAAGGACTCTAGAAGTTGGGGAAGCGTTGGGGAAGCGTTGGGGAAGCTAGAAGTTATAGTAAGCTCAGGAGTCATAACTATCTGGCGAACGGCTTTACGAACAGAATTAGATAATTCCACAGAGCAGTGCTGGAGATCGCTTTGTGGTCACTACGCAAAGACAATCAATAAACATCAATCAGAGCAATTGCAAGCTCGAAGCTAAATCGACGCTTTGAGCACCATGGAACGATCGCCTTTCCTGCACGTGACGGGACACTAAACCACGTGCACAATCACGTGATCGGCAATGGCACGTGACCCCTCACCCAAGCTCGCTTGTCTCCACTCTACACCTTATGGATCCTCTACGCCACATGCTGCCCGGGGACGACAGACCCGCTTCTCACCGCACCGTGCCGTGGATCCGCGAGCCTTCCTTTGGTAGTACCATCGGCCAGCGGTCGTCGGCTCTTAGTTCCGGCGCCACCCTTGCCATCGGCCCCGCCGACCTCGTACACCAGGGCCAGCCCGACGGCGAAAAGACCAGCCGCTTTCTCGGCGCGCCCTTCTCCGTGTATACGGAGCTGCTGGCGGCTAAAGAGGACGAAAACCAGGCGGGATACTTCCATTTCTGTAATGGTATAGATTATACACAGGGAACGGCGGCTTTGGAGCAGTACGTGCTCCTGGTGGTCGGGGCCGGGTTCAAGGCGGGCGGCCAGGGAGAAGCGGGCGATTTTGACGGCAAAAGCCGGGGGTCCGGGGAAGTCGGGGCGAGATCGGGCGAAGCCGGGGCCAGCGACTCCGAGATGGGCCCGAGAACGCCCGAGACTTTTGCCAAGAGTCGCAGGACATCGGAGGCTTTTGCGGGGACTGGTTTGAAAGCCGCGGATTCGTATCGGGGGCGACGGCTGGGGGCGTACGAGAACGGCAATAGTGCGGACGGGGCCGACGGCCGAGGCCGCAAGCAGGCCATCGTCACCGTGTGCGCCTACAACGCGTTTGCTCGAAGCGAGCTTCGGGCGCGGTTTGTGGTGGCCAAGACCCGCCGTGGCGCCGTGTCGGTGGACCCGTCGTACGTGTTGTTCTCGTTTGCCCTGAAGAGACTGCATACATACACCCGGGCCTCTGTGCAAGAAATCCCGGGGCAATTCTGGACCGAGTTGGCTGTTCTGTCGCTCGTCCGCCTTTTTGTGGCCACCGACAATGCGTCCCGGCGGGTGTGTGGCACGGTGCTCTTGAATGACATGGTTGGCCTGCACACAGACCTCCGGCGGGCCATCTCCAACGTCGTGACCTTGCTTCCCAGGGGCCATGTTTTGGGCACCCGCCAGGCGTACGGCGCAAACACCTCTGCAGGCGGGGACTTTGTCAAAACAGCCAAGTACCGCAACTTGTTGGTGGACACGTTGGTGCGGCTCGTGGCCCTCGACGAAAGCGGCAAGATCGCGGCGGACACGGCCGACGCCATCTCACGGCAGTTCGGGTCGGAGTTCGACGTGGCCGTGTGCCGTGTGTTGAAGGCCGACTTGGGCCGCAACCACGAGACCCGCTTCCTTAAGATTATCAGTGGGCACGTGGCCGCCTCCGACAACCTGGGCCAGACGGCGCTTCTCCTCCTCGAGCAGACCAGGTTTCTCATTGGCAAGCACGCCTACGCTGCGGCCCGGACGGTGGCGTCACGGGCCGTGCTGCTTCTCCCACTAGACTACGATGCATGGTACTATTTGGCCCTAAGCTACGTGATGGAGGGGCGCTATGTGCAGGCCATACAAGCGATCAACCTGTTTCCAATTGTGTTTGCCAAGAAAGACCTTTCGGATGCAGACCACGTGGACGGCATCTACGATAGTTTCGCCATGGGGTTCATGGAGCGCGCCGTCAAGGGCAAGACCATGGACTTGAGGACGTTTGAGTCCTTTTTCCCACCGCCAAAGGTGTTTGACAGTCCAAGGCGGCTGTTCGAGGGCAGTAGCTCAAGCATCAACTTAAGCGAGGGTCTAAAACAAGCGGCTGGCGCCAGTGCAGGCAGCTTGAAGGAGTCCAGACTCGACAAGGACNTAGCTCAAGCATCAACTTAAGCGAGGGTCTAAAACAAGCGGCTGGCGCCAGTGCAGGCAGCTTGAAGGAGTCCAGACTCGACAAGGACCGAAGGAAGGAACGGTCCAGAAAGAAGGAAGGAAGAAAAGAGGACGGGGCGAAAAAAGAGGATGTCGCCAAGAGGGACGATCTCGGGTCCATCCACAAAATATGGTACGACTCGTTCCAATACAATCCGCATTTGCGGCACCCCATAGCCGGGCCTTTTCACCGGTCTCCGCTCTCGATGGCCACGCCGATGGAGTTGTCGACGGTGGACCTGAATGTGCTAAAGATTTCCAGCCCCACGTCGGCGAAGCTTCTCCTTGCGGCTCAGTCGGCGTCCAATCCATGGTCCTCGATTGTCGACTTCGACTCTCGGTCGACGTGGGGGAGAACCTACGATTTGGTGACGTCGATAATCGCTCTCATTGGCTGGGATGAGATGGTGTATGTGAAGAACGAGGCGTTTTCCCAGGACTCCAAAGGGAGGGGTAGAGGGGGGCATGAGAATGCAAGCGATGGAAATGCAAGTGAAGGTGGAAGTCCCGCCAAAAAGCGAGAGTTTGTGGTGTCCAACAACTCGTCAGTACTGTGCAAACCATGGCTCCAACTGCTCCTCCTCGTGATCTTCGAGGACCTCCGGGTGCTCCTCCAGACGGCCAGCGAAGACCAGGACCGCAGCGCTCTTTCGTGGCAGATGATCGGGCTTCTTGGTTGGTCGTGCAAGTTCAACTTGAAGGACAGTATCTCGTCGATTGTGACGAGCGTGATGGGCGTCTCGTCGCATGGCGGCTTCGACTACTTTGGAACCATCAAGATGTTGGAGATATACAGCGAGTTTGGCAACGACACGTCGCCCATCGACCCGTTCGGCGAGCCGTACGAGGGCCGCAACTGGTCCAATAAACTCCTCATCCAGAAGATGTCGCCCAAGGTGTACGAGGGCTTTCGGGCGGGGCTCCTCAGCGGCCACTTCAGCATGGACAACATCTTGCTCTGTCTCGTCAAGCTCATCAGCTACAACCTCCGGTGGTACTGCTACTTGCCGGACTACTTGACCACGACCACGCTCATGAGGCTCTGTGAACAGCACGACCCGTTGGTGGTGCGGTCTCGGCTCCAGATCCTCTTCAAGACCCACGAGAAGAAGGTGCAGAAACGGGCCGCGGGTTCCTTCACCTTGAAGGCGATGTTTGCGGCGCCCAAGGCGGGCGTGGAGCACTCCTACGAGTTTGTGCAGTCCGATACCATTTTGGAGTATATGGACACCATGGTGCTGTGGATTGAGGGGCTCAGCAGCGACCATCAGTGATTGAAGTGGGGGGAACACTTCCTAGGTTTCGGACGGGTGTAGATCGACTGTTAGTGTCGGACTTCATGACCACCTTAGTGTTGCAGTGGCAGTTGACAACCACCTGTGTTTGCAGTGGCAGTTGACGTAATAGATAGGGAGTTGGTTGGCTGGTTTCTTTGCGCATGGTTGTGGCTCAAGAGTGAGTGACTAATCCGACTTAATTGACCCTGGCACTAAATCACTGTTAGTCGCTCAGTGCCGAAAGCAGAGCCAAGAGCCAAGAGCCGAAGCTGTTCGAGAGTCGCCAAACAACCAATCCAGCTAGTCAGCAATGGTTTTTGAGCGTGCTTGGCTGCCGATGCAAATAGGCCGGGGTTTCAGGGTCACTTAAAGCACTGGTACTTACCACAAGTCCATAGTCAAGCATACCAGCCTTGCTAATGATAGTCATCTCCGAGTATACCACAAGTCCATAGTCAAGCATCTCCAGCCTTGCTAATGATAATATAGTCATCTCCGAGTCTAGTACCTTCCTCAGTACCTTCATCAGTACCTTCCTCAGTACCTTCATCAGTACCTTCCTCAGTACCTTCATCAGTACCTTCCTCAGT
>NKZV01001104.1:0-31445 GCA_002370175.1 Metschnikowia colocasiae
ATTGAAATCAGAAACTTCTGACCACAGTGGATCAGTCGACACTTTGAAGTCCTTCTATTGCCATACCCAGTGGAAAGTCGGTACTAGGGTGCTCTTTGGAGCTCACCTGCCATGATTCAGACAATCTTTGCAGACAAGAATCTTGCAGACAAGAATCTTTGCAGACAAGAATCTTTGCTAGCTCAGGAATACCGCATGAGCGGGCTACGCTGGCAACTTGAGTTTCGTTGGTATACTAGTATAGAACTATAGTATGGAGCTAGTATGACTCTATAGTATGGAACTAGTATGAACTATAGTATGGAACTAGTATGAACTATAGTATGGAACTAGTATGACTCTATAGTATGGAACTAGTATGAACTATAGTATGGAACTAGTATGAACTATAGTATGGAACTAGTATAGAACTGCTATGGATAGAACTAACCATAGTATCAATAGAGCTAATTAACTATCGGTAGTACGTCATATTCCTACTTCAGTACTAGTATAGTCTAAGGGACTAAACGACTGACGATAGTGTCNGGTAGTACGTCATATTCCTACTTCAGTACTAGTATAGTCTAAGGGACTAAACGACTGACGATAGTGTCTTTAGACTAACAGACTATAGACTAACAGTATTTTAGACAGTCTTTAGACAGTCTTTATACTAACAGTCTTTAGACAGTCTTTATACTAACAGTCTTTAGACTAGTACTAACTGTTACATCCACCTGGCACACCCATAGCATGGAGCCGACGCTCAGAGGTGGAAAGAGACCCAGAAAACGGTCACGGACAGTCAACCCAGATTCTCACGCTAATGGGTTTCTCTTCGAACACACCTGACGTTGTTGCCTAAGACCCGGAGACCAATTGAATCGTCAAAGAAACATGTGAATAAAGTACGAACCAAAGAAACTAGTACTAGGTATAGTACTAATAGGTCTAAAGGACCATGGCACTAATTCATACGTGGTATTACTACTAATTATAGGACTGTAGACTAGATACACTACACTAACAGTACCAACTACACTACACTAACAGTACTAACTACTCTACTCTACTCTCGACTCTCTACTCTCGACTCTCGAGTCTCTACTCTACTCTACTCTACTCTACCCTACTCACTCTACTCACTCTACTCACTCTACTCTATTCTACTCTACTCTACTCTTCTGACAAAGTGTCCCAGTGAAGTGAGTGGGTCAAGCTTGAGGGTAGCTTTACTTTAAATGTAAGTGTCTTATGACACCAAGTATTCGTATCTTCAGTATTGTATCTTCAGTATCGTCCTTCAGTATCGTCCTTCAGTCCCCTCAGTCTTTGGTCTCTTCAGTTTCAGTAGTATCGTATCTTCAGCACCAATAGGATTCGGAGCACCCAAAGGTATTTCACGACCTTAGTTCTTGCACCTCAGGTGGAGCCCTGACGAAGTGTCTCACTCTACTCTACTCTACTCTACTCTCTACTCGGAACTGAACGTGGGGTTTTGGCGTCGGGCATGCCGTAGACTATGCTAATACGTTCTGTATGCATGTATGCTTGTATGCTTCCTACTCCCTGTAGTGTCATCTACATAGAAATCAATCAGACTAGTCTGATCCATCGGAACCTGTGAAGATAATAGCCATTTTTCACCCGTGATAAATCATATGGGGACAGTTCTGACTAGTTGTGAGTAGACCACCACCCATAGTTTATAGTCTTGCACAGTCTTGCATAGTTTTGTGCATAGACATAGTAACAAGTGCCTGCACCAAAACATCACGACTTAGTTGGTCACGACGTAGTCTAGTCAAAGTCCCGTAGTATTGAGTATTGGTACTGGTATTGGTACTGGTATTGTACTGGTATTGGTACTGGTATTGTACTGGTATTGGTACTGGTATTGTACTGGTATTGGTACTGGTATTGTACTGGTATTGTACTGGTATTGTACTGGTATTGTACTGGTATTGTATCACTCTGATGTATGGCACTCACTGGGGAATTTCAAGCACAAGCTTGCCGGTGGACTTGCGCCCCTCGAGGTCCTTGGTGGCCTGCTTGTACTCGGAAAGAGGATATGTCTTGGAAATGTCAAGCACAAGGCTGCCATCCTTCAACAGCTTGTCCAAAAGCTCGGTGTACTGCTCCCACTTCTCCTTGGTGTTCAAGTACCCAAACACCAGCGGACGCACCAACTTGGTGTTCTTGGCCGTCAACCGGCTGATGTTCAAAGGGGGAATAGGCCCGCTGGCCGCTCCGTAGCACACAATGGACCCGTTCTGGCCCACGGCTGCCAACGACGCCTCGAACGAGTCCTTGCCCACACCGTCAAACGTCACGGCCACGCCTGCTCCGCCGGTGATCTCCTTGACCCTCTGTGCCACATCCTCGCTCAGCTTGACCAAGTGCTCGGCTCCCAATTGCTTGGCAAGCGCAAGCTTCTCATCCGTCGACGCCACGGCAATCACGTGCCCGCCCAACGAAGTGGCGTACCGCGTCAAGAGACGCCCCACACCTCCGGCGGCTGCCCACACCAACACGTGGTCGCCCTTCTTCACGGGGCAAGCTTCCCCAACAAACGTGAGCACCGTCAAGCCCTGCAACAACCCGCCGGCCCACAACTTGAGCTCGGCCTCGTCACCCGACTTCAACTTGTGGATGAGCAAGTAGTCCTCCTTGACTTTGGTGTACTGCGCATGCGTGTGCTCGCCAATGTACGCCACGGACTCGCCCACTTTGTACTGCTTGACCTGCTCGCCCACGGCGGCAACCACGCCGGCCGCCTCTCGGCCAAACGTGTAGGGGAACTTGGTGGGGACGAGCCCGGGGTACGTGCCCTGGCGAAAGTAGGTGTCGATGAAATTGACTCCCGAGTATCTGTTCTTGATGATCACATCGGTTGGGCCTGTGATCTGGGGGGCTGGTGCGTCGGTGTACTGGATGCCATCTGCCAGCTCCGACTTTTCCTGGACCAAGGCTGCTTTGTGAGTTTGAGGAATAGACATTGTAAGCAGACGTGAGATGTGTATAGGGTTAGGTCTGGGGTTGATGGTGACTTTGGTAAGTGGTGTTCAGTGATTTATGTGGTCAGTGATTTATGTGGTCAGTGACTGGTAATGATGAAATGTTATGGAGGCCTTAGAGGGGTTATATACTGTTTGGGACGGACATATTACTAATGCAGCACGCGCAGAAATCTGGCTTGACACGGAGCCGGGTCACGGAGATACGGAGACACGGAGAAACGCAGACCGACTTTCCTTAATGCACCAAAGTCCGGCACCGTGTTGCCACGCCCCGTCCCGTTTCGGTATGCGATCTGCACTGGTCGTATTGCGCTGGCCCATATTATGTGCTGTGGCTGCCTCGTTGCGAAGTGCTTTGTATGCGCCACTGCCTTGCCTAAGCTCCCAAGATTCTTGCAATGCCACGCCTGGCGGCCCCCAGTATATGCACTCCGTCCTTCCATACGCTCTGCCAGTCGAGCATTTGTACCGGGCCATCTTCTGGCCTCGGCGTAGCAAACTAGCACAATTGAGCAATGCCTTTGCATGCTTGGGCGAAACCGCGACCCCAGCCTTGATGTTTGCGCATGCACGCGCAATGTTGAGACGCACCTCATGCATGTAGTCTGTAACGGGAAAACTCCGTTTGCCATAACATCAGTACCTCCTCAACGCTTCCACCATGCCTCCCAACACACTACTCCAACATTATCGTCTACTCAGTCACAGAGCTCTGGTGGACGTGATGGAAGTTCTTAAAGAGCAGAGACGAGCGAGTCTAATGGGGTTCTGCCCCTGTTCATGCAAACTGAATTGTACTTTCAAGTGAGTACTAAATGTAGCCACCAATCAGTACCGTGTTTCAATGCATAACAAGATATTTCTTGCAACTGATGTCTCTGTACTTGGACTTCTGCACTTGGACTTCTGCACTTGGACTTCTGCACTTGGACTTCTGCAGTTTGAGTCTCTGTAGTATCATGGTCTCCACACAGAGTCTAATTGCCTGATCATCCGCGAACAATGTCATTGCTCTGAACTCGCAAATCCTTATGCTTTTAGAGTCATTCCACGTTTCGTGTCTCGAAAGTAGTTTCCAAGTCTTCTTTCACTCAAATGTCAGAAGAAGCGACCAACGCTCCAGAATGTGTCCATCAACGTTCTTCAACACTGTCAATCCATACTCGCTTCAAGCCACAGCCTGCTCCAAGACCTCGGCTTCGGCGGCCCGGGCGACCTGGTCGGGTTTGCCGGTCTGGCTCAAGCGCATCTCGTATAACCGAACCTTTTTCCGAATCCGCTTCAATTGCCACTTGATGGGCAAGAATGGAATGTAGCCGTTTCTCTCCTCCACCATCTTGAGCCGCAACCACCCCGACACAAACATCCAGTACCCAATGTACAGGTACACGCTGCCATAGGTGGCGGTGTTGGTCCAGCCCACAATGGCATTGGCCACCATCCACCAGCCATCCTTTAAGCCGTTGCAGCAGTTCACGTGCCAGATGGTGTTGGCCACGTCATACGACCCGGGCCCACTTCCGGTTTCCGACACGTCCAAGCCGCCACATCGCCTCACGTACTTCTCCAACTCTAAAAACCAAACACCCCTGCTCATAAGCCCGGCACTGACCACGTATAAGAAACACGTCAGGCAAATGAGGAAGTATTGGAGCGACATTTTGTTACCACCCTTGTAAAGAGAGAGGCCGATTCCGGACCCGAGCAAAACGCCCGCCAAAACGGCCAACGGCAACGACGTCAATGGTTGGCTCATTCCGATTCCACCAATGAACACCACGGCCTCGAGGCCTTCGCGAAGAGTGGTGACAAACGGCAAAATCGCCAAGAAGTACTTCTTGCTGAACTTCTCTCTTGGTCTCTTCAACCCAGCATTTTCCCCGCCTCTTCCAATTCCATTTTGACCTGAGCCGCTTTGCTCTGCACCTCTCTCCAAGTGACTGTCTCCCAAGTTCTCGCCCACGTCGTCCAGTATCTTGCCCTGATTTTCGTTTGCATATGCATCGCCGAGTTTGATCCACCACTTGATCTTCATCACCTTGTTTATACGCAATAAACCAACTCCCATTATGGTGATAATAATGCTGGAGAGAAGTGAAAAAACGCCCTCCCAAAGCCGTTCAGTGTACGACCACAAATCCGTCTCGATAAAGTAAAAGCACCCGATGAACACGAGCCCAATGAGGAGACAGATGCCGAGACCCATGATCGCACCTAGCCACACCTGTAGCCGTAACCCCTGGTTTATCTTCCGAACTCGGGCATTTTTGGCCTCCTGAACTTCATCTCTGTCACTTAGCTCTGAACCTTGGTCTTGGCCATTTGAGGGCTCTTTCTTATTGATAAACGAGAGGAGCACAGAGATAATAATCGCAGTCTCCAAAGTCTCTCGGAGAATAATAAAGAAGATCTGGATCGAGAAATATCGCGAGACGTCCACCATCTTGCTTGTCAAGAGTGCTTAATGGCAGTGTCAGGTCACTTCTTCGCGGAGCTCGCGTGCACAGGTGTGTGCATGTGCAGGCCATCACGTGCCTATATACCCATTATCCATATCCATGATGCACACCTTCCTCTTCATCTTCTTCAATCTGCTGTTCAATTTATTTTCTGACCAGCCTCAGATTCAATCAAAATTCAATGCTGGAAGAATCAGAGTAATCATCGACTCATATCATTTAAACTGAAGCGGCAAAAACCTCATATGCTTCGTAAATTTCTCTTTGGATATTCGCTCGTTCTGCTGTGATAAAGTCTTTTCGTATCTTGATTGAGATCACTGATGGAGCTTCCGGGTGTGTTTCCAAGATATCGTTGTTCTTCAAAACCATTTCCTTTCGGGCCCTGCACCTCTTGTCCTCTGGTCATTCTTGAATCCTTCATATCCATTTCTCACTTGATTTTCCGAAATAACAAGTTGAGTCGCTCATACTTGGTGCTAATCAAGTGAAGTAACAAGTCCAAATCTTTCCTCTCTGCCGCTTCGTAAAGTGAAGCAAATGCCCCCCGCCGCTTCTCTTCGGTAATAGACATAACTCCTCGGGGCAGATCGTACATGAAGTGGGAGTTTTCTACCTCCATCAAATCCTCCGCGTACTGGTTCAACTCCTTTTCAAGCCGGAGTAACTTGTAGTTGACGAACTTGAACTTGGCAAAAATGTGGATTTTTCGGATCATCCGAAACCAAGGGTAATCAGTGGTCCACAAGTTCTCGACTTCCTGCGCGTAGGAGTCAAACACCGAGGCCTGCTCGATGATGTCCGTGAGCAACAAATTCGTCTGCTCCATAATATCACTAAACTTGACCTCGTCCACCGATATGTTTCTCGCTCTGATGTCTGCCAAAAGGGTCTTTCCCACAGACTCTTTGGAAACGTTGAAATGGGCCCACGTCGCCAAGGTATCCTCATTTGAGGCATTGAAATCCTGGAAAAATGCCTGCACCTTGTGGAAGTAGTTGGTGGTTTTGTACTCAACAACTTCGTGTTCGCCAAGCGAAAGCGTCAAGAGTCCTATGAACCTCACGAGCAGGCCATGCAACTCGAGCCGAGGATCCACGTGTTTGGTAACCCACTCCAAGTTGTAGTAGTTGGACTCGGGAATGTAGGTGCTCTCGTTGAATGCAGGGCTGGGTGCAAAGTTCACACTTATAACCGGAGTGTTTCTCGAGAGCTGAAACACGCCATGATCCAGGCCAATCGTATTGCCCAACTTGTTATTGATGTACGCTTTATCCTGCAACTCCCACAAGTGCCATAGAGACGTCTCATCTTCCAAAGCGTCGGTCCATTTATCACTCAAAGCACTTGTTTGCTCGAGGTGTTCGAAGTACTTTGAGTTCCTGGGGAAGGGAACGGACTTGGCTGTGGTTCTCAACACATGATTGAGCAACGGGTTGGCATCCACCGTCAAGTGACTTCCAGTGACCACATCAAGGTCGAGGTTGATGTAGGCGAGGATCGGAAGATTTGCCTTGAATACCAGTTCGTCGGCCGTGCTTACCAAGGAGCCAAGAGCACCGCTTCTAGACGCATCCCAGAAGGCAAAGCGGATGGTTCGGAGTGGCCTCCATCCGTACAATTTCAAATACTGGAAGCGGCGCATGAGCTCAAGAAGAATGGCTTGCCCACTGGACGGATTGGCGGAGGTCAATGTGTCACGTGACGCGCCGATCACGATTTCGGCATCATTAAGCACCCCCTGAACCTTGGCAAAGACATTGGTGGCGTTGAGAGTCGATTCGGCGAGAACCACCGAGATTTCGAGCTCGAGGGACTCGTCCCCCGGAGTCGGGCCATACTTCCACAGTGAAAACAGCGCCAGGCTGCGCAAAGTGCCTAATATAGGCATGATTTGACGGGAACTTACGGGCATGTGCAGGTGAGGAGCCAGCAGCCGATAGGCCCTCGATATGGAGTGGGTTTCAGTTTCGTCGTAGACCAAGACGGCCGCACAGGCGTATTTCTCGGCATAGGCCACCTTTGCTTTCAAGGAATAGTCGGAGTCGAGGGGGGAGTGGGAAAAAATGACGATTTTGCCCCGAAGATCAATCCCCGAGGCCCGGAGCCGGTCAAGGTCATGGGGGGAGCCGTGGTGTGCATACACGTACTTCCCCGAGACAGAGCCATTAGCGGAAAACACGAAAAACGCCGGGGTTGCCGCCAAGGGCTCCTTCAAATCAGCCGCGTATAGCACACGTCCCGTTTGGAGATCCTTAAGTCGCATGCACAGCGACTGAGGGCTTAGAAGCGAGTCGGGGAGAGCATAGGAGGCCAACTGCGGGACATAGTTCATGGCCAGGATTTGCAGCACCAAAAATTCGGTGGCCTCGGGGGCGCAGGAGGCCGCCAAGGCCAAATCGTGTTTCGAGTTGACTGCTTCAAGCAATCCAAGCCATTGTAGTAGGTTGTTTTCTACAGTCAGGCCGTCGATATCGGGTTTCCCGATCTCCAGCTGCACCAAAAACATCCTCTTGACGTCTGTTTTGGTGAGGCGGAGGTTGTTCCAGCGCCGGAAGTCCCGACTGGGCGAAGTCCGCGGAAGAAAGGAGAGTTGCACCGCCACAATGAGGGCGATTCCGAGCGCGAATAGCAGTAGGAAGCGACGTGCCACGTTTGCTTTGGGGATTTCGCCGGAAGCTTCGGGAAAACTATCGGCGGTAGTATCGCGTGGCGCGGAAGCCGAGCGTCCACTCCCCCCTATGGATCTCCGCCGTTCATCGGCGCCTAGGAGGGACTGATGTTCCGTAGCCTGGGATGCCATGTGGTGGTTTGTGTCGTGTTTCAGCGATGTAGGAAATACGACGAACGCCTACCAGTGTATGGTGCTGTATGGTGCTGTATGGTGTGCTGTACAGTGATATAGTGTATAGTTATGGTGTAGGGGGTTGGGTGGCCTGATGTAGATAGGGTAGGTGCTGTAAGTTATGTAGGGGTAAGATCGCGCACACGTGACGCCTATGTACGAGGAGCAGCCTTCCTGCATGGTGGCCCGCCTATTATAAATAGCTGGGCCGGCGCCCTTTTTTTGCAGCCTTAGTTTTCTCAACTTCCTCTTTACTTCTGAACTGTTTTGATATCTGGGTTCCGTTTCTATGCTGACTTTCTCTGCGTTTGCATTGTCGATCAACCGCCGGAAAATTCAAGTGGATCCAGAAAAGGTTATTAAAATGCATACTGAACCTTAATTCTATGTACTTATTTAATTCGTACGGACTTATCTTCATACGGACTTTTTTGACATTGATAGAATTTGAAAACTGTCAAATAGGTGTTTTTGAAGTATCTATGCAAGTACCCTAAGATATAGATGTTTACACAGAAGAAAGGAAGACTGCAGACCTTTAAAATCTGTTTTTTACTTTTTGATGGGTAATGCGACTTCTCCTAAGTCTAGTGGCTATGTACATTTGTTGATACCAAGGAGAAATCGAGGCCTTCCGAAATGAGGGAATTTGATAGACTGACGGCACTGACCCGACAGGAGTATTAAAGACTACGAAGACTTACCAGAAAACAGACCTATGAGACTAAGACCTATGAGACTACCTATGAGACTACCTATGAGACTACCTATGAGACTACCTATGAGACTACCTATGAGACTTATCCAGGTGGTGGTAATGGTTGACTCGAAAAATTGTCTCTATGGTGCACTACATCGTTGGCCAGACATATGCAGGGCTCATCCGTGGGCGATGAAGTGTTACAGAACTCGTTTTGTGCAGTTATTGTCGAGTCTTCTAGAGTGCTTTACCAGCCATCAGAGGAAGATTTGCGTTGGCCTCGAATGTTATTTTGAGAGCACGATTCTCTATGATCTTCCCTAATTCGCCTTGGAAATTCCTAAGTCAGGTCTAGATTACCATGCAAGATGAATTCGATGTTTAATAGGATGGAAACGAATACGGGCCCTACGAAGCGTCAGAGGCGAAGCTATTCCCCTGCCGTTATGATTGTTTGGTATATTGTATACGCGAACCACTTTTTAATGTTGTGAAATCTTGTGAAGTCTACATGCTTTTATTTGTTGACTACTTTAAAGACCTACTTGAACAACATCCCTTCAATAGGCAGGTTCCTGCAAAGCACCACAATGACTGGCTGCGAAGGATCGGGGTTCGAGACATCCCAGTCGGAGCATCCGAGTCCGCTCATCTTTGGTGGCGCTGAAAACAGCTGCTTTATTGGTACGGTCACGCCATTCCAGAAGAACATCAAATCACCGAAAGGCATTTTTTGTCTAGAGTAACCTGAAGCCGTGGTTCCAACATTGCCCGGGACTGGATCAGGCACTCTTCTGAACGTTTGAGCTAGCTAGTCTCTTTCCCACGGATGCATTCTTCCAGCAGCAATTCCAAAAATGCTCGCACCAACCCCATCCAAGACAGTGCCTTGTATTGAAACCATGACTTTCTGAACAGTGGAAGCTCCCAGAATTAAACAATAATTGGAACAAGAGCAGACGAGAGCGGGCAACAAGGGACTTTCCTCATTAGAAGTCCATGGGGCTAGACATGGGAGTTTCCCTCTAGGCTCTACTCAATCCCCCTATTGTGCAAGACCCGAGTCCGACAGACTTGAAACCCGAACCCCAGAGTGCGGGAGATTTGGCCCATCTTCTTGTCGCACTCTAATGTTAGCATCCGACTCTCGTGAATGGGTTTTCTGACAACACGGCCAACAGTTCCTGGTGCTTGCCAGCGGTACTATGTGCAGGACAGGAGGACTGACAGAGCCGGCCGCCCATTCTCGCCGACTATCCGAGAGGCGACTATATATTAAAGAGTGCTGGACAGGGTCTAGTGAATGGGTCTTCAGAGTCTAAAAATGCAGTCTTGTATCTTGTTGGTATGTACCCATTATTTGAAACATGTGTGGAGTGCGACTTTAGCTTTCGACAGTGAGGAAACCAGCAAAGCTGCGAATGTGAATCCCAAACCAAACCATATACATTTCAACCATTATACAGAGTCGGCAGAAAACACAGACCTGTGCTAAACGGCCGAGAGGGGTGAGTCGCCTCAAGACCTGGCTGCCGCATATTGCCCCTATTTGAGCCATAGACTTCAAATGGATAAGTCCGAGTCCCCTTCGCTTCATAGGCAGCGCCTGGAAGTTTACTAAGTTGAGCAGGTTTAATTCGGATGTTCTCTAAAAGATTGTGCCCACGTGACTAGGGACTTGAACAGCTATATTTTACTCATTCGGTTAGATTCGCCTAGTACTAAATTAGCCGTTTATTCGTTGATGATTCAGAGGGGGAAGCCAGTGGTCTTATAGGCAAACAGCGTCGAAGTGCGTTGGGTTCGAAGAGAATGTTGCACTCATTTCTGTGTGAGTTACAACTGATAATTGTGGGTTTGATGAGTCAGGCCATAACGGTCCGTGACTCCATTTTCGGGGTCTCATAATCCCCATACTGATCGAGCAGCGTTGGCTCTAATCATTCCATTGGTAGTGTGCTACGCAGGTGGATCTAACATTCGCTTCTAGTGTAAGCATGCATTTTATGATGAATTAAAAGGCATGCTTGAATTAAAAACTTGGGCTCAGCTCCCTCCCACCACAAGACTTGTCAGTTCAAGGGTCATCAGTTCAAGGGTCGTTCACGGGCTTTGTGAGCAAGAAACACCTCACTCCAACTTGCAGCCAGAGCAGAGATACTTTCGTATGGTAGGATATTGGTGACAGTCACAGGAAGTTTCCCAAGTATCCGGAACCAGAGTTTAAGAATGAGAGTCGTCTTTATTTCAAGATAGCGATACCCCCGGTCACAAATGGTTGTGTTCTCACATGAGCAAGCACCTATTCTAACAAGAGTGCTGGCTGGCACGCCAAGATGTGATGACCTAGAAAAAGAAAGGAGAACCAAAGAGGAGAACCAAATGGGTTTGGGGTCAGATCCTGATGGCTAGGGTTCTGGATTGGAACTATCGCATCCATAACTGCCCTCCCGCTGCAATCACATGGGGGAGTACTCACACAAGATAAGAGACTCATGGACAGCGTCTTAGCCATTCATGAGTGCATATTGGAGATTTCTACCGGGAAACTCAAAAAAGAATCATGATAGAGGTAAGAAGATGGTACTGATAGGGAGGGTTTGGAAAGTGCAAATATAATGCTGGGACGTGTGTCTTCCTCGGTGCTTACCACATGGTAAGAATGATACCATGACGATACCACGTCTCGATACCTTGACTATGATACCATGACATACCATGGCTAACCGCATGTATCTGAAGCACATCAAGTCGTGATGGTAGAACCAGAAAGCCCCGATACATGGACTTATGCAAGATACGTGCAGGCTTGGGACCAGATCGGGAAGTGACTACACGTTGAGCTGTACATTAAGACTCTATGGTAGTATTAAAAAACTACTGACAACGTCGATACCTTTGAAGTTGTGATGAGTGTTTTGATGATTCGAAAGCATATGTACAGGTAGGACTGATTCCAAGCTCCTGTGTGACGGCACAGCCGCTGAGTATCTATGTGCCTCCAAGAGACATGCACTTGAATGAGTGTCTAGCGGACCAAGAGCCGGTCAGCAGATCCTAAAAAGGGCCATGTCAACCACAATACCATGGACCAAACTATACCACTGGGATATGCTAGACTAGCACTAGACTCGAAGAATTAGAGCCCTGGCCGATTAGGCAAGAAGTTTCCGGGGTATTAACTCTGCCTAACAACTTTAGCCCCGAAGTGCTTTCTCAAAGAAACATCAGGACTCAGGCATCAGACAGGCATCTAAGAAGCCCGATTCCTCTTGAGGCATCATCTACGAATGAACATAACAAGCAGGTACGAGAACCCCAAGAATATGAATACTAGGAGACACTAGACACGGACCAGTCTTTGATTTTGTTCAGTTCGTCTAGTCTTTCAGTTAGTCCATCTTTCAGTTCGTCTAGTCTTTTTCGAATAGTCTTATCATCTGTCTCGGTCTTTTGGCTGGTAGTCTTGTGGTCCATTTTCCGTCTGTCTAATCCAGTCGTTATGCTTTTGTCTATCAGCCAGTCGAATCTTTTGTTCAAGTATTCTGTTGTCTAGTCTTGGTCATTGCCAGTTCGAAGGTGGACTATTGATGACTACATGCAGGAACAGGACTGGAACGCCTGGAAAACACCCTCAAGCCTGCTTCCCTGGCCCGTCACCATGGCCTGCTCAAAGCAGTCAACACCTGCATACTCGATCTAGATTCTTCACCAGAGACAGAGACAGAGACAGAGACAGAGACAGAGACAGAGACAGAGACAGAGACAGAGACAGACAGAGACAGAGACAGAGACAGACAAACCAAAGGTAGTGCCAAACCCAAGATGGGGTACTCCATAACCTTCGGAGCAGGCAGGCAGTGACGTCGGGCCAGCGTGGGTGCAACCCCATGGGACGTCCTGTATATGCGCCAGCCAGGTTCGGCACTGGCCCGAGCCACCCGGAACAGGACGCAGCCGTGCAGGCCGCCCAGCCAATAGGAGGTGGGTAATAGTTAATGCGCCACATGCGAACACCGTCTCAGGCTTGTCACGATAGGCTTCCCTGCGTCAGCGCGCTGCTCGGCGCGCGTGGCTCGCTCTCTCCTGCCGCCACACCTGGCCTCCACCAGTCTCTCCAATCGCTTCATCATACACAGACCATAGACCATGACCATGACCATAGACCATGACCATAGACCATAGATCCATACTTAGATCATCCATACTTAGATCATCCATAGACCATACTTAGATCATCCATACTTAGATCATCCATAGACCATACTTAGATCATCATAGACCATACTTAGATCATCCATAGTTCCATACACAAATACACGGTTACAGCGTCACTGTTTTTTCTTTCTTTTCCTTCTTGATCATTCGGTCTATAAATACTTTCACGGAGAAACTTCCTCTTTATAGTGTTCCTCAGTCTTGCATGCCTGACGGGCACTGCATACGGCTTATCACTGCGCGAAAGCCCTATCATTTCATTCGCACTCCATCTGTTTCGCATCTGTTTCGCATCTACTCCTCTTTCTCTCTACTTCACTCGTTCACCACTTTCTCATGTCCGCGCCGATCCGCGTCAAACGAGAAATGGCGTCCATGGACGCCGACTACGACTTTGGCGGCCGCTCGTACGTGTCCATGTCGCACCGCAATTCCGTCTCCTTCAGCTCTCCCACCGTCCGCTCCGGTATAGACGTCAACCAGGAGTCGGCGGACTTGGCCACGTTGGGCGTGTTGGATGAGGCCGCCAAGACCGCGTGCCCCGACGACGCGTACGCTGTGTCCGAGGCGCTGCCCGGCGAAGCCGCGTACCCCCCGACGCTAGCCGCTGACATGGACAGCGAGTCGGCGCCTCTCCTCGCGGCGCGGCCCGACCTGAAACCCGCCTACTCGGATATGGGCCCGGCCGCGGATTTGGAAATGGCCTTGGGCTTGCACCCGCTGCCGCCGGCGCTGCCGGAGAAGCCCCGCCCGCAGAACGTGCTAGCCCGGGCGCTGCTGTACCTCCCCGCGGTGTTCTTGGGGCTGCTCCTCAACATCCTCGACGCCTTGTCTTACGGCATGATCATGTTTCCCATCGGCGAGTCGCTCTTTGCGCAGATGGCGCCGGTCGGGTTGTCCATGTTCTACATCTCCACGGTGATCTCGCAATTGGTGTACTCGTTGGGCGGCTCGGCCTTCAAGGCCGGCGCGGCCTCGGAGATGATCGAGGTCACGCCCTTCTTCCACTCCATGGCGCTTAGCATCAGTGCGGAGATGGCCGGCGCCTCCAAGGACGCCATCTTGGCCACGGTCATCGTCACCTACGCGCTTCTGTCGGTGGTCACGGGCGTCACGTTCTTCCTCCTCGGCAAGTTCCACTTGGGCTCGCTCATCGGCTTTTTCCCCCGCCACATCTTGGTGGGGTGCATTGGCGGCGTGGGCTACTTCTTGGTGGTCACCGGAATTGAGGTTCTGTCGCGCCTCGAGGGCGGTCTTTCCTACAACTTGGACTCCTTCATGTACCTCTTCGGCAACCCCACCACCTTGGCGCAGTGGGTGCTTCCCTTGGTGTTGACTGCTGTGCTCATTCTCTTGCACCACCGCATCCACCACTCGCTCTTGGTGCCCATCTTCTTCATCTGTGTGTTTGCGCTCTTCCACGTGGTGGTGGCCGTTTGGACCGGCATCGACTTGGAAGCTGCCAGAAATGCCGGCTGGGTCTTCCCGGCCGTCGTCAGCAAAGAGCCGTGGTACGCGCACTACCGGCTCTTCCGCTTCAACATCGTCAACTGGGTGGCTATTGCCCGCCAGTTCCCTTCCATGTTGGCGCTCACGTTTTTCGGCATCTTGCATGTGCCTATCAACGTGCCTGCGCTTGCCGTTCGCTTGGGTATGGATCACTTTGATGTGGACCGCGAGTTGGTGGCCCATGGCTACTCCAATGCCATTTCGGGCATGCTTGGTTCCATCCAGAACTACTTAGTGTACACGAACTCGGTGTTGTTCATCAAGGCCGGTGCCGATGACCGCTTGGCTGGTATCATGTTGGCAGCTGCCACCGCGGGCATCATGGTGGTTGGTCCCGTGGTGATTGGCTACATCCCCGTTTGTGTTGTGGGGGCGCTCATCTACCTTCTTGGCTACGAGTTGCTCAAAGAAGCCATTTGGGACACCTGGGGCAAGCTTCGCAAGATCGAGTACACCACAATCTTGATCATAGTGGTGATGATGGGTGCATGGGACTTCGTACATGGTGTTTTGGCTGGCATTTTAATGGCTTGCTTGTCGTTTGTGGTGCAGGCTGCCCGGAGACCCGTGGTGCAGGATATCTACACGGGTGTGGTGGCCAGGTCTACGGTCTTGAGACATCCTAAGCAGCAGGAGTTCTTGAAGCACGTGGGCAACCAGATCTGCGTTATCAAGTTGGAGGGCACCATCTTCTTTGGCTCCATTGGCCGTGCCGAGAAGAGTATCGGCGCTATCTTTGAGCAGCTGAAGGATCACGGCAATCCCATCAAGTACATGATTCTCGACATGAAAGGCGTGTTCTACGTGGACTTCTCTGCGGCCGAGGGATTCCGCCGCATCTTGAACTTGACTAACTTTTACGACACCCAGTTGATCATCTCATCGGTACAGGAGGAGGACGACACCTACATTGCACTTCGAGATGCAGGCCTCTGGGATGTGCCCAGCGACCTCAAGATCCAACTCTTCAGCACCTTGAACTATGCGCTTGAGTGGTGTGAAAACTCCTTCTTGAAGACCTACTACACGCTCCAGAAGTCTTCTCCGGCATCGTCCAAGCAGATTCGGGGCTCTCACAATAGCAGTGCTTCGTTCTCGAAGAAAGCTCCCATTTCTCAAGGGTTCGACATCGCCTTTGGAACTCCCAGAACCAGTCAGGTGTACCAGGCTGCCACCAAGTCGGTCCGTGATGAGCAGAGAATCCAGAACAAGTTCTACCTGAATGCGGACAACTCGTTCAAGAAGCAACCATTGCCGCTCATGATGATTACCTTTAGTGGGCTCTCCAAGAAGGACGAGAATTTCTGGTCCCGCTTGGCGCCGTTCTTCAAAAGGGAAACCATTCCCGAGGGCACAACTTTCTACGATACGAGCGCCAACCATGAAAGGTTTTTCATCTTGGAGTCGGGACTTGTGAAATCCGTGAGCCAGTTTGAGAGCGACCGAGAGCTCGTGTCGTCAATTCTACCGAATACTGCGTTTGGAGACTTGCTTGAAATTAGCGATTTCCACTCTACCATCTACACAAGCGTGAATGAAGTTGTGGCGTGGTACTTGACACTGGAGAAGGTCAAGGAGCTTTTGAAAACTGAAAATGGCCAATTGATTTACAATGAGTTGTTGGTGGTGCAGACAAAGTTGGTACGGGAGAGATTTGATACTCTCAGCTCGAATCTCGTCATTTCCGCATAGATCATCTTCACGCTGGTACGGCGGCACGTGGTCCCGATCATGTGCTAGAAGACCTTAATATTAGACTATGACATTCGGGTGTTGAATCACTAATCTATAATTTAGAATGTTTAGATAAAAATACAGCACTTCAAAGAGTTTTATTGAGTTTATAGAAGATTCAACTGAGTCACTAATATTATGCTACTACGGATCGTAAGCGTAGTCGTGGACAAGTGGATAGACAAGCCGAATCGATATAACTCGGACATACGTGACATTCCGCCACCACTAGTCAAAACTCTATCATGAGAACTACCTGTCAGAATGGATTGGACCATCCATGATTGACTAGCTTGAGTCTTAGCTTCAATTGGCAGGAAACTCCACAGTTGCAGTCAAGCAAGTAATCAATTCATCGTCCTTGGTGTATGCTCTGGCATTGACCAAGTACTTTCCTGGGGGCACCTCCTCTGGAATCAAAACCAGTTTCGAAATCGACTGCGCCCCCTTCTTTACGGGACACTCCAAGTCCACGTTTTGGATCTCCTCGCACAAGTCAAAGGTTTGATGCACCAACCGGATAAAGCCGTAGCGCACATCCACGTCCACGTAGGCGCCATCGGTGACATCCTTGCTCAAAAACCCTTGAGCAACAAACGTCAAGTTTTGGCCTTTGACTGGCGGGTTCGGATCGATGATCACACTGCGCAAATCCAAAACCTGGCGAGTGGCAGCATCACAGTTGACAATGGGCGAATTTCCGGGGATGGGCTTCTCATCAACGCCGGGAAACACTTGGATAACTTCGGGGGCTTCCTTAAGCTGCTCGAGGGCCGAGGCAGCGGAGCCAGACACCGAGCTCAAGATAGTGTCTAGTGAAGGAAGGCGAATAGCAGAGGCAGAAACAGCGAGGCCGGCAATGACAAAGGAGCGCAAAGAAACCATTGAGTTAGAAAAAGCAGGTGAATGATTTGGAGGGTAAAATGGGGGTTAATGGCAGTTGCGCAAGGGGGCTTATATGCCGTCGGACAGGATAGATAGTGTGGATTAGGGTGCGGCTCACAGAATTACCCAGCGCCCCTCGAAGTGCGGATCGGGTCAATTTTATACTTCTCGCAATACTGCAGACAGAAAGGCTGCAAAAACGCAAACCAGGATACTTGTGCATGATGCATCCTCCTGAACGGCTGCATGTTTCAAGTCCTAGTGGTGCATTAGAATGTAGCCAGTTGCATGGCGTTCCTACAGTGGCATGCTTGCTGGCTGTGGTGCGACGCACGGTATATGTAAGGATGAAACAGAGGCCAGGGCCACGGGGTATTTAAACAGCACATAATCCTCGTTTTCACACATTGTCACTGGTTTCTTTATGAGTTATATTACTTCGAATGGAAATGACCCCGGAATTGCTCTGGCCTGGATTGCCGCCACTATGGGAGTGAGGGCTAATCGGACGTTGAAGAATAAAATCCAGGAAGTTCACATCCCCAAGGTGTGTGAGGCAGTTACCGTTCTTGCTACTAAAGAAAATCATTTGCGGCTCACCTCCAACCTTCTTTACGGGTTATCGTTAATTTATAAGCAAAAAGTGACCGTCATGGAGTCGGAGGTTTTGGATGTGAATTTCCGCCTACAAACGCCGTTGTTTGCCGGTTTCAAGGAATTAAAACAAGCACAGGTGTCGAAAGCAAGGCCTAAAATTGCTATGCTTACTGATGACGTGCGGTTCAACATTGAAACGGATTTTGTTCCCGAATTTGAAGACGTGAGTCTATCACACAGTGCCGCAACGCTTGAGGATTTACTCGTGAACAATTTCGGCAGGCCCGAGCAAGAAGATACAGCCCCGGAGAACGGCGAAAGGGATATAAGCACAGACTTTCCCAATGAAACCAACATTGCTGTAGATTTTGAGTTTGACTTTATGGGTAACATTGTCGAGCCCGAGGATAACAGCAGGCCTCTTCTCGACCTTTTGAATACCGAAGAGGATTTCGTTGCTCTGAAACCCACGATTGACGACATATCCAGGTCGCTCAACTCCGTGAGCAACGACCAGCACTTCACAACAACTTTGGACATTGTCCAACTGAAAGTGACTGAAAGACGGCCCACCAAGAAGCGAAAGCTAAGGCTCATAGTTGATGACGTGACTACCCTCTCGCCAAGAAATACTACCACACCTGAAAAAATACCAAAACCCGCTAAGAAACTTTGCATCGAGGATATTTATCGTCATGTGAGCCGCCATCAACCAATGTTCTTGAACAACAATAGCGAGCTACTCTTCCCAAACATTCCCTCGGTGCAACAATGTTTTCTAGATGAGACAAGGAAAAGAGATATGGCCCTTTACGGTGATGTTGAAGTCGAGCGTGGAAGAAACCTACCCAGCAATCGAAGAAGTCTGAGTGTGTTTGAGCTCATTGGCCACGACTTTCAGTTTGAAGATCTCGACCTCGATTTCCTTACTGAAGCAGCTACGATTCCTCCCGAGGAAGTAGAAGAATATGCCCTCCGACAAGACTTGGCAACTCAAAACTCCAAGAAACTCGAGGACTTTGCAATGTATCTCCGTGAGAGAATAAGTGAAGTGTCTGCAAATGATCCCGATGCCACAGACACTTATACTTTTGAGGATCTTCTTCCAAGCAAACCTGGCCGGGATGTACCGGTGTCCCGTAAAGTTGCCGCTAATTCTTTTGCATGCATGCTTCAACTTGCAAGTATTGGAGATTTGCTGATTAGGGGTGACTGTGTGGTCAATACCGGAGAACACAGTCTTAACGGTCCTGAGGATGTGTACGTTAGGTTTTTATGAACCACAATGATCAAATTACGGAATCTGATGCATGGGTGTATAGCGAGGATAAGATTAATTCTTGGTACATTACATGATTATTAGTGGGATTAAGACATAATACAGTGCACTGAAGTCACCGTCTAAGCACATTGTCAGAGATGCTTCAGATTAGGATTTAGAAGTGCTTAGTTGACAACACCGTTAGTGTCGTCATGCTTGGCAAACTCCTCCTCAGCCTCGTACAACTCGTGTTCCTCAGGCTCCTCCTCATTTTCGTGGTGCAAAGACAAGGTAGGCTTGACGGCAGCGCCGTCCAAAGTCCAAGAACCCAAGGCATTTTCAGCGTCAACAATGATTTGCTTGGAGGCCTCGTACCCGTCGTATGCAGGTCTGGTCTCGCCTGGAGTAACGGCGGAGTCATCCAACAACTCCAACAATGCCTTACCGTAACCAGCTATGAGAGCATACTTCTCGGCCAACTCTCTGATGGCATCGAATTGGTAGTTGAATGCAGCCTTCAACTTCTCTCTGGTGATGTTAGACAATTGGGCCTCAGCAACCAAAGACTCAGCCTCGGCTCTGACCAACTCCTGCTCCAAAACAGAGATCTTAGGAGATTGAGGGTCCTTGTACTTCAAGTGGGCAATCTCGTCGGTGATCTTTTGCTTTCTGTCTCTGGAAGGCTGGACAGAGGACTCGATGTTTCTGATGGTCTTCAAGGTGATTCTGTACTGGTCGTACTTGTCGATGAACTGGTCCTCCAATTCACCGATTTCGTAGATCAAGACACCCAACTTGTCGGTGACGTCGGAAACATCCTCGTCGTTCTCCTCACCCCAGAGCGACAATTGCTTGGCGGTTTCACGACGCTCTCTAGCGGTCAATTCCACGGCTCTCATGACGTTCTTCTCCATCTTGATGTACTGGGTCAATTTCTTGGACAACTCGGGGGCAGTGACACCAGCAAAGTTCTTTCTGAAGGTGGAGGTAATACCGCCCTTTCCAAAGAACTTGGACTTCGTGGAAGAGGTTGGGGGAGGAGGCGACTGCATCTGCGAAGCAGTGGGAGCCTTTTGGGATCTCATGGAGTAAGTTCTGTGCATTTTAGGGTGGAGTTTTTTTGTTATGGGGGATAGCAATCTTGGGAAAATCGCTCCTATTTATAAGACGCTATTTAGGGATTGGACACCATGCGCACGCGTGCATATTGCGCCGAGAATGCATGCGTTGCTACCACTCGCAAACACCGTGGATGGCCGTTTTGGGAAAAGTCGAAAACAGACGCTGGAAAAGCTTTTCATTTTGGGTGGCCCACTGATGAATAGGCATGCGCTGAAGGTCAAGCCGAATGCCTCGTGCGTTGGAGGCACCGCTGATAGCGATGGTGTGATGCACGGATGCTTCCATAGCAACGTGTGCTGCGTGATCACCACGCGCAGTCACGGGAGCGTTTTGGTCCGCAAAACCCTGTCACGGAAGCAAGTTTGGATTTGGCAGTGGAAATGTTTTGCATTATATCCTGGCACGGGCTCGGGCATTAAGTGTGAGATATTGCCGAACGGCTTTCAACATGGAGTATGCCCATTATCGAACGTTCTGAGTCCAAAATTCTTGCGAGTGCCTTTCTGGCGATCAGGTGATGTCATAGGATCCCGCCGGCGGTTGATGAGTCCATTGGAACAAATTAAGCAATCGCCATTTGCGACGTTGGAAGTGGGGATTCGGGCGCTGGTTCAGTTTGGTGTTGGCTTGGGCAAACGTGGGTTGCTCAGATGCACGGAATAAATTTGCGCTGCGCGGTGAGCGCATTGTGTGCAGGTCGCCTGTCTAAGACGGGCACACGTGACGTCATGTTGCGTCGGTACAAGGTTACGAGCAACCTTAATTTGGACCACAGTCAAACCTTAACACCAACCAAACAAACCAGTGAGTGAATTGCGCCCGGGGAAGCTCTATTGATCTGGAAATAGTCTCGGGATTTGCCCAAAGATCACGATGACAACTGCCAATTGTTTAGCCACAGGTTTTCAGTCGCTTGTTGGCCCCCTCCGCTCCCACGGACCGCTTGAGAAGCGCCAATGGCTCCAAGATGCGGTAGTAGTCCTCCTCCAAGGCCTCATATGCAGTATGGAGCTTATCGAGTCTCGTGGGGTCGTCCATGCCCACCAAGGCCTCGCGGTTCTTCTCGTACAAGCGCTTCTTGATGAAGAGGCGAACGTCCTTCTTGGAGTCCAAGGCATTGCCGCGTTTCAAGGCATGCAAAAACGCCATTTCAAAGAGCCGCTGCAACTGGCGTTTCTCCAACTTCTGGGCGCACTTCACCGACTCGAAGAGCTCAGGGGTCACGTCCCTTGTGCGCAAGCCCCCGAACACGTTTTCCTCGGCCAACCTCAGGAAGTCCGTGCGGTCGCGCATGTCGTCAAACGACTCGTTGGGATCCTCCACCACGATCTCCAAGATGTCGTCGTTTTGCCGCCAGTTCTCATAGAGACACCGGTACAAGCGGCTGCCAAAGTGGTTGCCCTGGTGGATCGGGAGAATGACAAACTGCAGGATCTTCTTGCGCACCAGCGTGGCGCCCGCATCGAAGCGCTCGTGGCCCGGGTACACCCAATAGTTATAGACCGTGGTGAAGCCCACAATCTCGGGCAACTTGGGGTCGGTGGTGCGGTACAACACATAAAACTCCCACAACGGGTCCAGGGCCTCGATGTACAGGCCGGCCTCGATGAACAAGAGCACCAAGATCTGGAGCCGTGCAAGCAACTCGCGGCCCGCGTCGCTCTGCAACGAGATCAGGTAGACGCCATAGGAGTCTGCGCCGTCGTGCCACAGGTGCACCAAGGAGCCCGGGATCTGGAAGGCCTTCTGCTCCGCGTCAATGGCGTCGCGCCACGTGGCCTCATCCTTGTAAGTGGTGGAGGCGGGTAAGTACAGGAGCAACTTCTCCTTGACATCCACGTCGGAGTTAGGCAAGCGGTCGGAGGCCTTGACGTTCAAAAACGGCAAGAAGGTCACGGAGTCGAAGCAGAGCAAGATCTGGAGATCGCGGTAGCCGAAGATGGTCTCTGCGTCGCCGAAGATGGGGTACGTGAACACGGGCTTGAACATGTGCGCCGTGCCGTCGGTGGACGTGATGTAGATGTCCATGGCGTCGTTCAGCAGCAGCGTCCAGAGCTCGGGCTTCAGCGACGCCACGGCAAGGCTCATGGGGTCGGACATGAGGAGAGTGTGGCTGCTCTAGCGTCGTGGAGTTCTGATCGTGGAGTTCAGCGTGAGTGATGAAGTTCGCCTTATACACGTATGAAGGTGCGCCTGATACACGTGTGAGGGTCTGCTGGACACGCCTGAAGGTGTGCTATACGTGTGATGAATTTGCCTCCTACGCGTGTGATGTTCAGCGCTGGGTGGAGGAAGGATTTGCTGAGTGTAGTAGGTGGAGACGCGGCGCGTGTTTGGCTGTGCACGACCGCATGAGGTATGACCGTGCGTCACCTCTCTACACTCTACACCCACATACACCTCTACACCCACCTTGATGCTGGAGTATATGAATCTCCATCACTATGACCTCTTCCATGCAGGCATCCCTTCTCTAGGTGTCTTCCACTTGGTGAAGTCAAAAGCGGAGAATGCTTAGATGCTCCACAAGCGGACCGAGCCCTGGCCGAGCCCCTACGAGCTACTCAAGTCATCTTCCTGCGCCTCTATCGCAGACCAAACTGGAATCCCCGGTTGGCGTAATGCAGAGGATATCCCCTAAAGTTTCGGACATTGAAGGAGTCCGACTCGCTCCAGGCCCAGGAAGCAGCTGGGACTCGTTCTCTCGAGAGCCAATGCAGAATGCTTGGCGCCATGGAGTGGACAAGTTAGGCTCTCGGCTGCGAAACTGGACCGGCCGGCCTCCACTCTCATGGCAAGTGTACACTATAGAGCCCCGACTGGCCAAAACCGCCCCGACTGGACAGAAACCGCCGGAGACCCGGTGCAGGACGCCGTCTCTACACACGACATTGTGGTTTTGGAGACAGGCCCTCCGTAGCTCTCCGGCAGGTAATCTCCAGACAACAGTTGCAGAAGTTTTGGCATGTTTTGTTTGGTGCGGATGTTTTGGAAATGGCCCATCAAGCCCATCGAAGGCACTCAGGCCTGTATCTGGCAATCCTGGAGGATGTGCCTGTTAAGTTGAGGTCGAGGTTAGTTGTGCAGAGGTGTAGTTGACGAGTTGGTGACTAGTTTTCTTATCTACTGTCTACTTGACTTGTCACTTTCCAGTCTACTGTCCACTTGACTTGTCACTTTCCAGTCTACTACTTGACTTGTCACTTTCCAGTCTACTACTTGACTTGTCACTTTCCAGTCTACTGTCTACTTGTCTTATCCACTTGTCTTATCCACTTGTCTTTACTGATAAAGTTGTCCAGTCACTTGTCCTATCCGCTTGTCTTGTCCTGTCCTTTTTCTGGTAAGGAATGAGTAGACGGTGGAAGTACGAGATACATGATGTTTACCTCGGAGGCACGTATCGAAGTATACGCGGATGGTTGACGCACTGCCCAACACTAGCCTACGCTGTCTTGGTCTTTCCCAAAGTTAGGCCGTTACCTCGGTCTAAGCCAGCGGATGTACTGGGCTTTTGGTCTCTCTTCTGGCCTCCCTACTTAGCTCGCTGTCAACCAGCTAGTCGCCTCAGTGGCTCACGGTTCTCTCCTTTGATCAACCATGGATCAGATACGAGGTACTAAACGTAGAATCTCACCCACTGTTAGATTCTTGATACGTTTCGTGATTCAGTGTCTTTGTTGATGCCCCCTCAAGGAGATATCCTAGGCTAGTTAGCCTGACTGGTTGGTTCACGGCTAAGTATATCCGATACCAGCAATCCGTTACCAGCAATCCGTTACCAGCAGATTGGCTAACTAGCCGGCTAGCAATGATCCGTGGCTGGACCGGCTGGCTGTTCAGCCTGTTAGACCGAGTAGTGCCCTTGTATCCCACAAGGGTCGTGCGCCAACCATCGCGGGTCTAACTAATTCACTCCTGTTTTACTAACACCAACGACTACTATGACTATGACTGACTGACTACAGTTGCTGCCCCACATATTGTTAATGGCTTAAAATCAAAGAAACTCTACTTGGATTTGTAATCGCGGAGCAGGCGTTCTGTATCATTATGATCCATCTCAACAGTAGCATAAAGTATTTATAAAGTATCGTATTATAAAGTATCGTATTATAAAGTATCGTATTTTTTGCGACTAGAGTAAGGTCTACTCAATGACCACAACTAAATCGCCGGCATCAACCATGTCTCCGTTCTTGTGCAAGATCTTCACCACCTTTCCTGCACGAGGGGCTGTGACCACCATCTCCGTCTTCATGGCCTCCACGACCACCAAACCTTGGCCCGCAGTAACAAAGGCTTCCACTTCCACCAAAGGTTTCCAGAAACGGCCAGAAAACTCCGAGTACACCATCTCGGCATCTTCGCTGAACTTGTCATCGGCTGACAAAGCAGGGCCCGACTTGCCAGCCTCCAACTCGGCGTTGGACACTTGAATCAACCGGTTGAACTCCTCGAGTTTCTCTCCGCCTTGGTGGTCCACAAACTCTTCAATCAGGGCACTGTTGTCCTGCACCCAGTGCAAGTACTGCTCGTGGTCGAACACGCTGTCGACAATCTCCACTTCGAAGTGGCCTGCGTTCATCTTTTCTGTGAACCCGTCGATCTCCTCCTCCGACACTGGGTAGAATTCCACCTGGTCAAATGGGTTCAACAACCATGGCTTGTTTCCGGCAGAGTGTGATCCTAGCGTCAACTTGTCCCAGATGGGCACCGTGCGGCCCACTAACTGGTATCCTCCGGGCGACTCCATGGTGTAGATGCACATGTAGTTGCCTCCAATACCAACGGTTCCGTTGGGCGTGAATGTTCTGGAGGGGTTGTACTTGGTTCCCAAAAGACGGTGTCTGGGGTCCAATGGCACTGCACATGGCGCTCCCAAAAACACGTCGCCTAGCCCAAGAACCATGAACCGTGCCGTGTACATCAAGTCTTTGACGACGTTGCGCTCCACGCCATTAATGGACGCAATGAAGTCCACATTGTTGGGCAACCATGGCGCATCGCTCCGGATTGTCTCTTGGTACCTCTTGACGGCATCCAATGTCTTCTTGTCCTCGAACGCCATAGGCAACTTGATGATGCGTGAAGGCACCTTCCACTTGTTGACAAAGGGGATCTCCTTTTCGATGGCTAACATCTTTCTCAACAAGTTCTTCTGGGTCACCTTCTCGTCGTACTCCACCAACACCGACCGCACTCCACGGGACATCTCCACCACCCCATCGACCTGCAAATCGCCAACCATCTCAATCAACTTGTGGATACGGTAGTTCAAATTGAAATCCATGCTGTTCTCGCCGTACTCCACCAAAATATACCGATCACCAGCTTGACGGTAGACGGTCTTTGGCGAGATCGAAGTCTGGGGAATCTCGGCCAAAACTGGGTTCTCTGGCTCGCCCAACACCTCATACTCGTCAAGTTGGCCCTTCAAGGCATCGATGTGCTTGTCCTGAGAGAGCTTCAAGTTCTTGGCGGTTTCGTACGAGATTGGAACAAACTGCACCAGGTCTCCGGGCTTCACCTGGCCGATCTTCCACATCTCGGCCTCTGCAACAACAGCCTGGCACACGAATCCTCCAAGCGAAGGACCGTCACACGTCAAAATCACAGGCTCGTCTCCGGTAAAGTTGATGGCTCCGAGAGAGTACACGTAGTCATGAGCATTGGATGGATGTAAGCCACCTTCTCCACCATCCTTTCTGGCCCACTTGGGCTTTGGACCGATTAATCTCACACCAAAGCGGTTGGAGTTGTAGTGGATCTTCCATGTGCTGGAGAAGAATTCCTTGACTGACTCCTCCGTGAAAAAGTCTGGGGATCCGTGGGGGCCACAGGTGACGCCCACCTTCCATGCAGTCGTGGCGTTGAAGTTGTAGCTTGGAATCAAGCTTTGGGGCACTGATGTAGGCTCGGAGATTGGTGCAGGCAAAGTGCAGCTGGGCAACTCGGGCTGGCCCAAGAACAAAACATCACCAAGCTTCAAAACACGCCCGTTGTAGCCTCCCAAGTTTCCAAGCGCAAACGTAGACCGCGAGCCCAAGTACTCGCAAACATCAATGCCGCCCCGAATGGCCAAGTACGCTCTGCATCCAGACTTCAACTTGCCAATGGCCAACTTGTCACCCTTTTTGATGGCCAAAGGCTTCCATTGGTCCACGGATTGTCCATTGATGTCCACATCCACTTCTCCTCCGGTGACGGCCACCATGGCGTCATGGTGGAACAAAAGAGCAGGACCACTGAGCGTCAACTCCAAGCCAGGAGCATTGTCGTGGTTGCCCACGGCCTTGTTGGCCAATCTGAACGCATACTCATCCATACATCCCGAAGGTGGTACTCCAATGTGCCAGTAACCCTTTCTGCCGGGGAAGTCCTGCACGGTGGTGTAGGCTCCTGGCGAAATCACCTCGAACGCGTGGGGGCTGTAGTCGTACGAGTCCAAGACCTTGGTGGCCACCTTGGCGGTCTCAAACATCTGCGAGTTGGCAATGGACCGCAAGTAGTCGATGTTGGAGATGCATCCTGAAATGGCGGTTTCGTTCAATGCCCGCCGCAACTTCTTCAAACAGTCGTCTCTGTTGTCGCCATGAACAATGATCTTGGCCAAAGTGGGGTCGTACTCGGCACTGATGACCGTTCCGGTTTGCACCCACCCATCAATCCGGGCAAACGAGGGGAACTTGACCTCAGTGAGCTGACCGGGAGAAGGCATGAATCCCTTGACTGGGTTTTCAGCGTACAATCTGGCCTCCATGGAAGCACCGGTGACGGTGATTTTCTGGGAGAAGTCGGGCGGCGTGTCTGCTGCAATTAATAACATCCACTCCACCAAGTCCAAGCCCGTGACCATCTCGGTAATTGGGTGCTCCACCTGCAACCGCGCATTGACCTCCAAGAAGTAGAACTCATCCCTCTTCTCGTCATAGATGTACTCCACGGTACCTGCGCACTTGTAGTTCATCAACGCACCCAAGGATTCGGCGGCCTTTCTCATTTTCTGGCGCGTAGCCTCTGGCAAGTTTGGAGCGGGCGTTTCTTCGATGACCTTCTGGTTTCTTCTCTGCAAGGAACAATCTCTTTCTCCCAAGGCAATGGCCTTTCCGTAACCATCTCCAAACATCTGGATTTCCACGTGTCTGGCGTTCTCCACGAACCTCTCCAAGAAAACACCAGGGTCTCCGAAGTAGGCCTTTCCTTGGTGCTGGACGGTTTGGAACACTCGCTCGATGTCGGCCTCGGACTCAACTTTTTGCAATCCGATACCTCCTCCACCGGCAGTGGACTTGACCATGACCGGGTACTCGAGCTTGGCGGCGACTTCACGTGCCTCCTTGGCGTCGGTGACCAAACCCGAGCCCGGAACCAAAGGAACGCCAGCCTTCTCGGCGATTTCCCTGGCCGAGTGTTTCAAGCCGAGTTTTCTGATGGCATCTCCCGAGGGACCCACGAAAACGATCCCTTCTTTGGCACACCTGTCAGCGAAATCGGCATTTTCAGACAAGAAACCGTAGCCGGGAATGATGGCCTCGGCGCCCGAGTTTTTGGCTGCAGCGATGACCTTGTCAATGTTGATGTAAGTCTCTGCAGCTGACACTCCATCCAAGGAAATGGCCTCGTCAGCCATGAGCACGTGCTTGGCGTACTTGTCAGGCTCGGAGTAAATGGCAACGGCATGGATCTTCAATTTCTTCAAGGTCTTCATGATGCGGACAGCGATTTCTCCTCTGTTGGCCACAAGCACCGACTTGAAGGGCTTCTTGAAGCTGGAATTTTCACGGGCCAAGTGCTCGTGGTAAGCGTTCCAGCCTCCGTATTCGGAAATGTCTGTAGCTCCCAGCGCGAGATATCCAGCCTCTTCACAGATGAAAGACTTGACCCACTCGCCGGACTTGAGTTCCACAGACCCAATACCCAAAGGTTCCGGCACATAGCTGATGAACTGGCCAAACTTTTCTGCTGGCACTTCATATACCTCCACGGCAATTTCAGTACCGGAAGAAACACGTCTTAAGCCGGGCTTGGCCACGGGCCCGGTCTTTGGGAGTGCATACAACTTGTATTTGGCAGAGGTGGTGGTGGCCTGCACAAACGAGGCGTTCACCTTCTCCAACTGCCAGTGGAGCTGGTAACCCTTTAAGTGGGCGCCCACCACGGCCAACTTCACGGTGTTTTTTAACACCTTGTTGGGCAATTCCTCCTCGGAGAGGTACACGTCATCATAGGAGTTGGCTGCTTTTTCCTGTAAGCATCCGTAGTATCTTGGCTCTGGGTAGGCCTTGAAGTACCTTGCAGCGAATTCCAACAAAGCGTAGTCGTTGAAGCTTCTGGAGAGGAAGGTGATACCAAAAGGTAAGCCGTCGGAGCGGAACCCTGCAGGCACGGCCAAAGCCGACAAGTCGGCCAAGTTCACGAAGTTGGTGTAGGTGCCTTGGCAGGAGTTGACGCCGACGGGGTCGTTTTGCACCTGGTCGATGGTGGGAGTCAAGGGAGCCGTGGGCACGACGATCACGTCCACGCGATCCAAGAGCGGTTGGAGTTGCTGCAAAACAGCCTGTCTCTTGTACTCGTAGTCGAAGGCGGTGGCGGCACTGTGAGGCTCGCCGCTCTTGATGATCTTCATGACGGTGGGATCCAAGTCCTTTTCGGGAGGGTTTGTGGCCAAGAAGTCCTTGGTGGCCCAGTAGCGTTCGGAGACCCAGGCCCCCTCGTATAAGTACCTGGCCAATTGTAACAAGGGCTTGATGTCAACGTCGGCGACTTCGCAGCCGATGTTTTTGACCACGGCGACGGCCTTGTCAAAGAGTTTGGGGTTCTCAGTCTCCCCACACCACACCAAGTCGTTTGGAATGCCGACGCGGGGGGTTTTGGGGAAGGCCAAGAGGGGGTTTTCCGGCATGTGCCTGGAGTAGCAGTCTCTCAGGCCATCGAAGTGGGCCAAGATGTTGAAGGCAAGCTGGGCGTCCTGGATGTTGGTAGCAAACACCGAGACCGCATCCAAGGACTTGCAGGCGGGCACCACGCCTCCACACGAGAAGACGCCCTTGGTGGGCTTGAGCCCGATGATATTGTTCAAGGCGGCCGGAACACGGCCGGAACCGGCGGTATCGGTACCAAGCGATAAGGGCACAATGCCGCGGGCCACCACGGAGGCCGAGCCTGCAGAGGAGCCGCCGCACACGTACTTGGTATTGAAGGAGTTGGGCACCACACCGTAGGGCGAGCGCGTGCCCACCAAGCCGGTGGCAAACTGGTCCAAGTTTGTCTTGCCCACAATGATAGCACCAGCGCTGCGCAAGAGTTTCACGGCGGTGGCGTCCTGCACCGGGTCGTATGCAAACGACGGACAGGCCGCGGTGGTGCGCAAGGCCTTGACGTCGATGTTGTCCTTGACGGCCACAGGCACTCCGTAAAGCGGGAGGAGATGCTTGTCTCTGTGAGACTGGAGGAAGTCCCACTGGTGCTTGATGTCGTCGGGCGACGAGAGCGAGATCCATGCGGGGTCTGTAGGGGCGGGCTTCTGGTCGCCTAAGAGGGCGAGCAACAAGTCAAGGGATTTCTGGGGGGTGTTGTCGAAGTGGAACTGTTTCCACTCACTAACGGTCCAGCCGAGGTAACTCATGATGGAGGCTGACTATTAATAGATAGGGTACTGAGCAATGATCTGAGATCGTTTGAGAAGCCAGATCTGGGGGAGTGATCGGAGTGATCGGAGTGATCGGAGTGATCTGGGGGTTAGACCTGAGTAAAGTTAGACCTCAGGTGGATCGATTGAGGGACGCTAGATCGACTGGATGATCTAACGAGGGTAGCTGGGAGGTGATCTGGGAGGTGATCTGGGAGGTGATCTGGCGATGGATCAGGAAGTGATCTGGCGATGGATCAGGAAGTGTACCGTGTGTGGGTTGTGAGTCCAGTTCTCGATTGAGGTTGCAGGGATCCCAGCGAACCACACGCATTTATACGCGGGCCGCGATGGCAGCAGGTAGCGATTGCCTGCATGCAGGGGCCGATTGCCTGCATGCGGCACGCGATAAAGCGCCTTGGCGCCGGGCTTTTTCCGTGCACCCCGGCCGCCGATCGCCGCGTGCGCTCGCCGTATCCGTGCGAGATAACGTTGGCTGCAAGGCTGGTGATGCAACCCAATACAACAGCATCTGCCACACCAGTACACCCACGGGTCAATGAATAGGGCCATGAATGTTTGGGGCCATGAATGTTTAAGGCAGGCCCATGTTTAAGGCAGGCCCGTGTTTAAGGCAGGCCCATGTTTAAGGCAGGGCCATGAATGTTTGAAAAAAGTGGTGTGTACTTGTGTAACGACGTAACAAGGAGTCATGGTGAAGAGTTGTGAGAGTTGTCAAGATCGTAGTGTATAGAGAACGACCAGTGACAAGCCCAGTGCGGCTGACTTGTATGCATTGTCCACACTAGTATTTCTGTGTATTCTAATGTATATCTGACATGCTCTAATGTATCGGTAATGTCGTAGTACCCATGAATGTTTACATCTTCAAAGCTTATCTATGGTTCTCTAGGAAGTATCTCAAATGTGTATTTAAAGTCTGCTTGAACTTATTCTGTCGTTTGTCTCGTGTCTCGTTTGTCTCGTGTCTCGTTTGTCTCGTGTCTTCTGTCTTCTGTCTTCTGTCTTCTGTCTTCTGTCTATGTCTCATGATTTTGGCGGCAAGTCTTTGAGAAATTAAGTATTGACCTGGGTTTGGCGGGTCAACGGACGAGGTTGTAACCTCGGTGTCTTAGAGTGTCTGGTAATCAGACTAGGCTACCTTCAATGATCAGTAGACATACTAGTATCGGTCCATGGTTGTCTGGTCATGGTTGTCTGGTCATGGTTGCTTCGGTGTCTATACTCCTATTCTATTGAGGTAGGTGCTTTGTCTGTAATCTTAGTCTATAGAGACGGGTTGTAGTCTGTGAACTTAGTCTATTAGAGGTGGTTGTCTGTGGGTCATTTGATAGGCTGGAACTTACACATCCACAGCACCAGATGGTACAGTACACTACTACACTACACTACTACACTACACTACACTACTACACTACACTACACTACTACACTACACTACACTACTACACTACACTA
>NKZV01001105.1:0-41258 GCA_002370175.1 Metschnikowia colocasiae
CTCATACTTCAACACTTGTTTCATCTGTATGCAGTCAGGTGAACATGCAGTGCCCGCAGGTGCACTGATTCCTCATGTTCCAACACCTATACTCCTATACTCCTATACTCCTATACTCCTATACTCCTATACTCCTATACTCCTATACTCCTATATACTCCTATATACTCCTATACTTGATAGATTCTTTGATAACGTAGTACTTGTAATTCAGTGTAGTCGTTGATGAACCCAAGGAGAGGTATGGTAGTTACTTAGTCTGACTGGTTGTCTCACTCCCCAAAGTGGATACGTTACCAGCAGACTGGTAGCAGCTTTCGAACAATGGCTCGGTGGCTGGATGCTGGCGTACGGTGTCGGTCATACTTCCATGGGTCGTGCACTAACCATCGGGGCCTAAACATACTTAATACATGCAACACCAATGAATGTCAATCTCAAGAACTAGACCAAGCCTTTCCTTTTCATATGCACTATGACCTTTACAGAAATCAGTACCACTTTAATTTTACATGTAGTAGCTTCGGTGTAGAACAAGTAGAGTCTGTATTCTCAGGCCAAAAGCCTGCGCCAAGGGCCAGAACCGCTCGTTTTCTTGTGTAACGCCGCTTGGCTCTGGTCTATGTGCTCACCGCGTTCGGGAGAAGCTCGCTTTTCGTTGCTTGAAGATTATGAGCCCTGGCCACGCCTCCACCCTAATCAGTCGTTACTTGACTAGATTACTAGACTGTATTCTCTACTAATCCTTGCACTAATACCTTGCATACACGTAGACACTGATCTTGTATGCAGGAGCATCCATCATTCCACCCGCCAAAGTCGTGACTACCCATGAAGTCTCTGTTCTACCATGTCTACACTTTCTTGGCTGGTCTTATTGCCTTGTCTTATTGCCTTTTGCTCTGACCAGGTACAACCTGAGTTGTACTGTCTGAAGCTAACAATAATACAAAGTTATAACATGAAGCCGGATTACTATAGCACCATTCCATTCAGACTCCTCTTTATCGGTAGTAGGTGTCCATTCAGACTCCTCTTTATCGGTAGTAGATGTCCTTCTGGTACTCCAGAGAGGTCCTGTATGCAGGACACGGTGATGTATACGGGCAGCTGCTTTCCGCCTGCAATGGATACTTGAACAGACTAGCAGTCCTACTTAGCTGTGATGGTACTCACAGTTTTGGAGGGTATGCTTGGATGTACTGGTGTTGTATTGAGAAGTATCTGTTTGACTGCCAGCGGCGTCTGGTCAGATTCAAGGTACAAGGTGGGTCAGTCACTTCTTTGAGGCTTGGTGATCCACCGTCAATACTGGGTGGCTCATGGTTTTGGCACATTGTGGTTTCATGATTGTTTCAGGCGGGTTCAGGTTGTGTGCAGGCACATCTACCGGTTTCGGGCTGTATGCAGGGCTCATCGCCGCACATTTTTCATCCGCGCTTCGCGTATAAATACCGCGCCTGCTCCCTCTTTTCCCCCTATCTATTTATTCTTTTCCTAATGTCTGATTACAACGGAGGCTACTCCAACTACAACAGTGGCTACAACAATTACAATAACGGCGGCAGCTATGGCAACGGTGGCGGCTACGGTGGTGGCGGCTACGGTGGTGGCGGCTACGGCAACGGTGGCGGCTACGGCGGTAGAGGCGGCCGTTTCAATGGCGGCAGCAGGCCTCCCATGCAGAGAGTCGAGTTGACCACCCCCGAGTGGGACTTGGACTCGCTCCCCAAGTTCGAGAAGAACTTCTATACCGAGCACCCCAGCGTGGCTGCACGTGACGACGCCGATGTGCAACAGTTCAGAAAGGAGAACGAGATGACCATCAAGGGCACCGATATTCCAAAGCCAATCACCAGTTTCGATGAAGCCGGTTTCCCCGACTACGTCTTGTCCGAGGTCAAGCAGCAGGGCTTCCCCAAGCCAACCGCCATCCAATGTCAAGGTTGGCCCATGGCTTTGTCTGGAAGAGACATGGTGGGTATTGCCGCCACCGGCTCCGGTAAGACGCTTTCTTACTGTTTGCCTGCCATTGTGCACATCAACGCCCAGCCTTTGTTGAAGCAAGGCGATGGTCCCATCGTGCTTGTGTTGGCCCCCACCAGAGAGTTGGCCGTTCAAATTCAACAGGAGTGTTCCAAGTTTGGCGCTTCTTCCAGAATCAGAAACACCTGTATCTATGGAGGTGCTCCAAAGGGCCAGCAAATCAGAGACTTGGCTCGTGGGGTGGAGATCTGCATCGCCACTCCCGGTAGATTGATCGATATGTTGGAAACCGGCAAGACTAACCTCAGAAGAGTCACATACTTGGTGTTGGACGAGGCAGACAGAATGTTGGATATGGGTTTCGAGCCTCAAATCAGAAAGATCGTCGACCAAATCAGACCCGACCGTCAAACCTTGATGTGGTCCGCCACCTGGCCTAAGGAGGTCATGAACTTGACCAGAGACTACTTGGAGGACCCCATCCAGGTCACCATCGGTTCCTTGGAATTGGCTGCTTCCCACACCATCACCCAGTTGGTGGAAGTTGTCAGCGAGTTCGAGAAGAGAGACAGATTGGTGAAGCACTTAGAGACTGCCACTTCCAACAAGGAGGCCAAGTGCTTGATCTTCGCCTCCACCAAGAGAATGTGTGACGAGATCACTTCCTACTTGAGGGAAGACGGATGGCCTGCTTTGGCTATCCACGGAGACAAGGACCAGCACGAGAGAGACTGGGTCTTGAGCGAATTCAGAAACGGAAAGTCCCCCATTATGGTTGCAACCGACGTTGCTGCCAGAGGTATTGGTATGTATCATTGATCCCTCCCCCTTACTAACAGATTTAGGTGAACAGACAGGATTTTTTTTTTTTTTTTTTGAAAAATGACAATTGAAGATGAAACAAAACAACGGTCTCTGCAGGCAGAAACCAAGGAGACTAGATTAGTGGTATCATATCACGGATTTCGAAAGCAAGGCCTGAAAACGGCACCAGAATACTTTGTGCACATTCATGTGTACATGCAGGCAATCAGAATTGAGCGGTGTGGGTCATATTGGGTAAGTCCAATGCCGGCCCAGAAAGGTATAACCTTTATTTCGTTTGATATCAGACAACTTCAGCGTGGGTGATTCCACGGCTGTTTGAGATTGCCACTCTAACGCTTTCCGTAATCAATAAACAATCGAACTCCTGATCTTTAATTGTAGAATCTTCACCTATTTTTGGAAGGACGGCTTTACCTATATGGAAGCAGGCAATGGTAGCATCGACAACGCCGTGCCAGCTGGATGAACATTATACTAACTTTTAGATGTCAAGGGTATCACGTACGTCATCAACTATGACATGCCGGGCAACATAGAGGACTACGTGCACCGTATCGGAAGAACAGGAAGAGCAGGCACCACCGGAACGGCGGTGTCCTTTTTCACCGACAAGAACTCCAAGTTGGGTGGCGACTTGTGTAAGATTATGAGAGAGGCCAAGCAAGAGATTCCTCCCGAGTTGCAGAGATTCGACCGCAAATCCTTTGGTTCTCATATCAGATACGGCGGAGGCCGTGGCAGAGGTGGCCGTGGCAGAGGCGGTTACGGAGGCCGTGGGGGCTACCGGTCGTCGGGATCCAACAACCAGCCAATGGGAAACCGTCGTTTCTAGGCCATTAAATAGCTAGTGTATTAATAGATTGACTGAAGACTTAAAGGACTGTTCCTGCACCTCATCTTTCAGTACCGTACGTCGCCACTCACCACCTTTCAGTGTCATCTCAATCTATAGTCAATCACCGAGGACATTCCATTTTTAAAACTGTCCAAATCCTTTCGAGACCAGTGTATTTTCTGGCTTTCCTGGTCTATCAGTAACCACTCCCAAGGAACCTATATGATCCATTGAAACCATAAACTTCTGCTTCCTGAGCACTCGACATACATCCGGACAGTCAATTCTTGCTTTAACTGTCTCTTTACTAGTTTTCCATCACCTAGTTTCCTCACATATCCGTACCTAGTTTCCTGACTTAGTTTCCTGACTTCGTAACTCATCAATAGTTTCTCGCTGGTTTCCTTCTTGAGTTTCTTGGTCAATTACTTTTTGATCATTTCCGGCACCACTTAGTTTTTGATCACTTAGTCCCTTGTTTTGATCAAGAAGTCTCTTCTTTAGTTTCTTCTCTCTGACTTCATTACCTAGTCTCTTATCACTTTTTTAATTACCTAGATTTCCATCACTTAGTTTCTTCAACTTGTAATCAGTTTCATTACTAACTTTCTTCACCACTCACTTTCTTCACTTTCTTCACTTTCTTCACTTCTTCACTTCTTCACTTCTTCACTTCTTCACTTCTTCACTTCTTCACTTAGTGTTCATCACAGTGTTCATCACAGTGTTCATGACTTAGTGTTCATCGGTGCCACGGATTTAAATCTGAACACTTCGTTTCAATGGATGTTGAGACCATGAGGCATCGTATCCCTGAGGCTGCCCACCACTGTCTTCACTTGGAGTTTTTGGAAGTGCGGATGGTCCTTATATAGACTTTTTTGGAGGCGATTTTGCAATGGCTGCAAATCGGGCGCCGCGCACCTCCTTGGCCGGGAAATATAAATATGGCCTCATCCGTCCTGAGTCCTCTTGCTTCTTCCTACAATGACCCTTTCCGTCCTAATTGGGTAATGGAGAAAATGCAGCCAACGTTCTTCCACGAGGCACTACTCATTTAGGCCTACTAAGTAAGCTGCTGAAGTCAGAATGGTACGAGATCCACTTGATCAACTAGGCACTTAGAATTTATTAGTGTGGAGGGATGAAGGAAGGATGTATGGAGGGATGAAGGTAGGATGTATGGAAGGATGGGAAGGGACGTTTTTAATGGCTTGCACGCTTCAGCAAAAAAAGTTGCAAATGCCGAAACTGTTTGTCCGATGATTTGACAACCTCAAGGCAAGGATTCGAGTCTGGATGCTCGTTTTCAGAGGCAAGGATGAAACAATCCCGAAACGTATTGGAACACGACGCCGTGGAATTGAAATCCAATATGGCCAAGACACAGTATGTCCAATACATCCAATTGTTAGAAATCGAATGCTGGAGCATGAATTGCTTCTTAGTATGAACTTCTCAGTATGAGTTACTTCTTAGTATGAATAATTCCAACATGAAACTCTTGCTGTGAATTTTCAAAGCTACGGAGTGTTTCTCTCAATTGTTGTCAAATTTCTCCGAGATATGCTCAAGCAATTCCAATGCCATGGAATTCAAAAGCAATTTTGCCCTACGTTTATTTCGAAACTTGCATACGGAGAAATTCGATTCTACGCTGTGAAATTCGATTCTACACTGTGAAATTCGATTCTACGCTGTGAAATTCGATTCTACGCCATGGAATTCAGCCTTAAAGAACTCAATTCCTCGAGTTATGAACTCGATTTTGACCACGGGATCCACAATCCCATGCTATGGAGCTGACATTTTAAATGTTTCCATTTTCGATTCTATGGAATCAGAATTCAATGCAGTTCGACTCCCAATGCCATGGAGAAGTCTATATTACAGTTTCAGTGGACCTATTGCTAAAGTTAGTCTAATAGAGCTAGTTACATATTCTTCGACGCAGCTATTGATTAACTGGGTTCGTTTCGTTATGTCGTTGCCCTTGTTGTTGCTCTTTTGGGTCGATTCTGATTTCATTCAGTTGATGTTTCTGTTGATGTTTCTGTTGATGTTTCTGTTGATGTTTCTGTTGATGTTTCTGTTGATGTCTCTGTTGATGTTTCTGTTGATGTTTCTGTTGATGTCTCTGTTGATGTCTCTGTTGATGTTTTCTGTTGATGTCTCTGTTGATGTTTTCTGTTGATGCCACTTGTTGATGCATTCTTGTGTCTACCGGTGTTACAAATTCATAAGTTGATTGAAAGGAAGACATGCAATATCAGCTGTTCATGGGTGCGTTACATGACGAGCGGAAGTTTAAAGGTTCGGGAATGCTACAGCTTCTGGGAGAGCCTGTGGAGGAGTAGGGCGGGCTCAACAGAAAGTGTGGGAGGTCAAAGTTGTCGCAAGGCTTGCACTGGGGAAGGTACTCGAAGAAATCCACGCTCATGGGAGTCTCCGGGAGCTCCGTGTTGATGTGTACAGGCGCCAGCGCATTGTTCGACTTCAGGGTGCTTCTGCGGCGTTTGGAACGTTTGTTTCGGGTCTTGGATTCGTTTTTATGCTTGGAGCACCGGCCCAAGTTGCAGTCTTTGAGCACGTCTTTGGTGTTGAAGACGGTCTCCAAAGCTCTGGGGGTCAAGCAGTTATTTTCCTTGAGCATGTGGAGCTTTTCGTTGACTTTATGGAAGAAAAGGTCGTGGTTCTTTCCTACCCTGCACACTGGCCGTCGGGGAATAATGATGGGAGCGGTGGTTGCTTCGGATTTAGGGCCCTGTGCATGCAATTTGGAGATTTCCTCGGGGCCATCCAAGGCTCCAGCCAAGCCGCCTTCTTTTAAGCCTGCATTTAAGCTTGAGTGGGGCACTAAGATATTTGGGTTTGGGTTGGAGTTTGGCTTTAAGTTTGGCTTTAAGCTTGAGTTGAGGTTTGGGCTGGTGCTGGCGTTTGGGCTAGTACTTGAGCGTCCGTTATTCAGGCCATCCTCAAACACTGTGTCCAAAACAGCATACTCTTGGTGGCTTTCTGGAGAGTTCTTGGGCACTTCCGGGAGATCCTGGAGAAGATCTGAGAGCCAGTCACAACGAGACGTGGCCTCCGGGAACGGCTCAACCAGCCGGGTGGGACTAGCAATGGCAAATTCCGGTTCAAAGTCTTCGTAGTGGTTGGCCGGGCTCATGGGATTGGAGTCGGCAATGAATTCCTTGAGCCAGTCGTCGCTGAGGGGAGCCCATTCACTCATGATAGAAGATGTTCAGGATAAGATTGGATGTGGAATGAAATTGTGTGGTGAAACAATGGATGATGATGGATGACGATGAAGTGATGACGATGATAGAGAGTGATGACGATGAAGTGATGACTATGATGGTAGAGTGATGACGATATGAATTCACTCAAAAAATAAATCACAAAGTGTTGGTTGAAAAGAATATCACTTGCAGAATCACTTGTGGGAATGAAAATCACTTAGAGAAATGAAAATCACTTGTGGAAATGAAAATCACTTGTGGAAATGAAAATCACTCAATTTTGTTGTGTGAGGAAACTAGGGTATAAAAGTCGAATGCTTGGAAACCCTTTGAATTATATTAATATGTTGGGTTGCGCATGCTTGCACCGTGCGCTGGACAGGTCTCAATGGCGCCATTAGTATCTGAATTATCTCAAAATCGGGTCAGGTGTGCGTGAGCCGCACGCCGCGAATCAAGTGAAGATGCCACGAAATCCAGACCACCGACGGCCCGTTGAAGCTCGCCGACTCCTTTTTGCTTGGTTCGTTCTTGGCGCCTTTTTTTCCCATTTTCTACGTGACGCCTTGTAATCCCCAAGTGACACTTGGCTGGTTGTTTGGCTGGCTCCTGCTGGGCTCACTATTGGTTGGTTTATTGACTGCTGTGATCAAATCCCTTGCGGGTATATCCGGAAGTTTCCAAAAAACCGTACGTCGGAAAAACCTCGTGCACGCTTTAGGCTGTGCATGTACGCCAATTATTACGAAAAGATCGAATGACTGCCGCGACTCGCACAATTTACGCGAGCATCACGCCACTTGCATCTGCAAGGATACCTGCGCACTTTCGGTTGCAAATCCATTCCGTGGGCACTGCCGAACGCAGCCGCCACTCTAAATGGTGCCGAAACTTATTCCATATTTGCTCAGCCTTCCCAACGGACTATATCCTTAGGGTATTCGGAACTTTATCAGGGATTTGGCCCATCGAATTTCCGCACCCAGCTTCTCAGTGCGGTGTTCTGGACCGGAATGCGTCTTGAGTTGCTGCGTTCTTCGAATGATGCAAAATTCGGGAATGCCAGAAGAAATACGAGAACTTTCCTGCTACCGTAATTGCTTTTGGAAGCGGGGTATTATGCCTGGCTAGGTCCAGACTCGAAGATCACTCAAACCAGGGGTTGCACATCCCATTGCTTATCTTGTTGCTCTTTTGGTTGCTTTTTGGCGGATCAATCAGTTGCTTTTTTGGGGCCTCGAGCCCACGACGGGCTCATTTGTTGCAACTGGTACGAAGCGATGTCAACTATTGATGGTGCACGGGTGCACGGCCTCCGCTGCTGATATCGCACATGAATTGCTGAGTCGATCCTAGACTCGCTGCCAGCTGATCTAGTCACTCAATCCTGCCACATTCACGTGAATACCATCAGCCGGTTTCCGAACACCGGAAATATCAAGCACAACAACCAGCCTTTCTGTGTGCATCACCCGAAGTGTCACCAATCTTTAAGAACCTAGGTGAAACCTACGTGCCATCAGGCGGTTCTGGCTCTTGACCGATTCAATACTAGACCGATACCATGCCAGACTCATACAAAGCGGAGCCGGAAAAATCCGACATCCACTTCAAACTCATCTCCGTCGCCTTCAAAGAGGCTGCTCTCGACCTGCCCACGTTCCGGGCTACTGTCAACTTCCTAGACCTGCAGTTGGAGCATACGCAGCGGTGGTTCCTCGCCTTGTTTGCGTCGTTTGCAAAGGTGCCCAAGCAAGTCGCCAACTTCTCGTCCGTTCTCTCCCTCCTCGATTACTTGGTGCCTTCTTTCCTCCAAGATGGCGTGTTGGACCAGGAATACGTGGTGGAGCTTCTTCGGGACTCACGCGACCTGCTCAAGGCCATCTGGACCCAGGCCATCTCCGCGTTCCACGTCAATGTGCCGTTCATGGAAAACATCAAGAAGGAGCTTGTGGATAGGATGGGCGACTACACGTCTCTCCGCGAGGATTTCTTGGTGTGCCAAGACAAGTACGACCGCTTCTATGCCTCCTACATGGGCATGTCCAAGGTGCGGGAGGCCGAGTGGCTCCTCGACCATCTGGTGGCTTTGGCCAATATCCGCAAGGACTACATGAAGGTGAGCCTCGACTTGGTGGTGGAGATGTTCAACTTGACCCACTTCATCAACGATAAGCTTTTAGAGCTCAACTTCTATTTGTGGAAGGGCAAGGCCGGCCGCCTGAACACGGATGCCATGGCGCCTGTGTCGGACATCTGGAACACGGTGCTCCGAACCAAAGCCTTCTACGATATGGACAAGGTGGCCTTGAAGAATCTTCTGAAGGACCTCATGGCCGCCAAGAAGAACGTGGAGGCCCACACCATCGAACTGTTCCAGCCGTCCACCGACCCGGCCGATTACCGGTCAAACCTACTCAACCGCAAGATTCTTGGCGACACTGACGAGACGCTGGTGGAGAAAATGGGCTACTTGTGCATGAAAACGTGGGCCCCGCACGCCCCCAACAACAAGCCCATCTGGGTGAAGCGGTGGGCCTTTTTGCAAGACGGCATTTTGGGGTTCCTTGTGCTAAGTCCGGACATGACCTCGGTGCAGGAAACCGACAAGTTTGGCGTTTTGCTCTGCAATGTCAAGTACTCCCCCAACGAAGACCGGCAGTTTTGCTTCGAGCTCAAGACCAAGGACACCACCATGGTGCTCCAGGCGGAGAGTTTGAAGGAACTCAAGTCGTGGCTCAAGGTGTTCCAGAATGCCAAGAACCGCGTAGTGGACGAGTCCGACGATATGCACAATCTCTTGTCCATTGCCAGTGGCCGGTACCCGCCGCTAGTCATGGAGATGCAGTCTTCGCAAAACACTGTGACGGACCGCAGCATCACCAGCTCCAAGCTCTATAATTCTCAGGGCCAGCTCATCACCAGCTCCAAGCTCTCGACGTATTTGGAGCGGTGTGAGGCATTTTTCCAACGCCACACTTACGACAAGATCGGTCAGATCTACCTTCCTTTCACGACCGAAACCACCAAGAGCTCCATCTTGGCTTATAGTTTGATTGGCTCTACAATTGTGCCCACCGCCATGAGTGCCAATATGACAGGATCCATCAACTGGGGGCTCTACCACATGTACACAGCGGAGCGTGGGAAAAATGAACCCCGAGAGCGGGTAAGGGGGCGTGATACTGGCGAATCCTCTCTTGACGAGTACACGAAGCAGATCGGCGGTGCAGGAATTCGGTACCCCGCCAATTACCCCGATGCATGGATCGTCAGAGATTACCATTTGCGGGCCCTTTTCGAGTACGCTGTGGAACCCTCAGAATGCTGCTTGATTGCATACAACTGCTTGCTCTCCCCCAACAAGACGCAAGAACTCCGGGCAGCGCAGTTTTTTACCCACAAGTTCTTCTACCTGTACGTGCATTCCATGGGGTTTGTTTCCATGTGCAAGGTTCCCATCGAGTTTTTTGTTACGGCGCGATGTTCTTCCCACAAGCACTTTGACGAGTTGCTCTTGACGCTTGTCAAGGGCAGGTTCAAGACAAAGTTGTTTTTGGACGACGGTGTGTTGGTGGAAAAGAAGCTCAACTTCTTGTTCAACGCCATCGCCGGTGGAAAAAGCGGAATTGGCTACCTCATTGATTCCTTGGTGGCTTTGGAGAAGGCACATACCAAAGACGAAGCCTATACTGAGTCTGCCCATGGTCACCACTCGAATGGCGCAACTCCGCTTGGCCGTGGCCACAGTGCTAGTGCACCCATCATCCACGAGAACGGCATTCCTTTGGACAAGAGCTACGTGGTCAAAGACCCGGTGGCTTCCCACATACAGGGCAGCAAGGAGGGGGTCGAGTACTGTCCCATGAGCTCAGAGTTCACGGCCAACCTCCCCCCAAAAGCGCTCTTCCACGTGCTCTGTGGCTCGGAATCCGCCCTCCTTAACGAGGTGTTTCTCCTCACGCACTTGGAGTACGACGAGATCAACCTCTGGCGCAAACCCGCAGACGGTCTGGCTTTCTTGGTCAAGGAGAACGTCTTGGAGTACTCTCTGAATGTCAGCACCAAAGGCAAGTTCACCGTGAAGCAGCAGGTGGAGAAGTACATTGAGGGCGAGTTGTTCAGTCTCCGCATCACGGGCCAGCCGTTCACCATCAAATGTGGCCCCAGCTTCCACTTCACCCACCGCATCGTGGTGCGGAAAACCATGGGCAACCGGTCCAACATCAAGTTTTTCTGCGATGTGCTGACTTCGAAGTACCTGGTGTGGAACGTGCTCGTGTACTACTTGCGGTGCTCTTTCAACCGCTCGTTCATCTCGCTTTTCAAGGCCGAGGTTGCCAAAGCGCTGAAGGTGATTGGTCCCAAGGGTGACACGCCCCGCGCCGCCTACTACTACGGCAAGATCGCTGTGGAGCATGCAGACACCCCGGCGCCTCCCAAGGAGCCACACGCGGGCCCCGTGATCAGCCGGTGGGTGTTTCTCAAGTTCTACGTGACATTTTTTGCAGCACAGGTGCAGAGCTCTGCGTCCACGATGCTCTCGTTGGTCCTTGGCGTGCTCAGCTCGGTGTGCCGCAAGGTCAGCATGCACGCAATCCTCGTGGCGGTGATTGTAATGCTTTCGCTCTCTAATGCATTCCTTGGAGGTTCGACCATCAAGCACTACTGGGAGCTGCGGCATTCACAGCAATTGGCCGAGAGATTGGTGTCGGTGGACGCCAGCAAGCTACAACGGGCAGTGTACCTCAAGGATGTGCAGGACTTTGTGTACCGGGAGTTCTCTGTGGCGCCCAACTCCAGCGAGTCCCGGTGTTTCAGCATGTTCGAGAAGAACCTGTTTATCTTGAACCACGACGAGTCCGGCCGGCCGTTCCAGACCAACCAGGCCCGCGCCATGGACGACAAGATGCGCCAGGCCTTGGTGGAGATCTCGCTTCAGCGGAACGAGCTTCTTCTCTCGTTGAACATGCTCAACAGCTTTGAGGAGGAGTTGGCCAGGACCGAGTGGAGGAACTGGTTGGTTAACGAGAAGGCCACGTGCGACCGCTTGAAGGCCGAAGGCATTTTGGACGGCCCCGAGATTTCGTCCTTGCACTCCATCCAGCAGTACTGTAAGAGTTGTGCTGCTGAGTATGCGGGCATGAAGGCCATAAGGTCCTTGAGGACAGAGCAAGATTCCGGCATCCAGGAGTGAGTCCAGAGCGTGTCCCTGTGTCCAAGTGTGAGTAAGCGATGAAGAGACTCCAGATGAGATAAGAGACCAGGTATGATGTGCATGTTAATGCGCAAGTCTGTTACGAGGCACCAATACTTATGTTTGGATTAGTTCTACTGAGATCCCGCTTAAGTGGCTTAACATACACATCGCTCTATTGATATCGGAGCGGTTCTATTGAAGTGAACATTGATTGATCATACTAAGCGTGGCCCTCCATGTGGCGATCCTTGCCTCTATAATAGGTGGCAGAGATGGCATGAACATTAAAATCAAGCTAATCCGAATATGATCAGCCAATGAAACTTGGCGAAGCATTTTCATGATGGAGACCAGTCTCTGTGGAACATGATTACGCGTGATCTATCAGCATCTGTCGCTAGGAGTCTCCGGGTCAGTGTTATTTGGACCACGAAGAATCTGCAAGAATCTGCAAGAATCTGACTAGAATCTGAGAATCTGACTAGAATCTGACTAGAGGCAGATGTCGTATTGAGGCGTGGACGAAAAGCTGAGCTCTCGGGTCTTGCGCATGAGTTTCTTGAACGACTTCTTGATCCCCAAGGCGGTGACAGAGGCAGAGCCCTCTTCTGTGTCAGTGGCCGAGCCCCGCAGAAGAGAGCGGGTGGCTCTGGATGTGGCGGAGTCGACGGTGACCACGGAAGACTTGCGCAACGATCTTTTCGTGGCCCGGAACTTCCTCGCCATGGCCTCGGCATACGTGGCCGGCGGAAGGGCCGCTCCAGAGGGCGTTGCGGGAGAAGTGCAGTGGAAGAGCATCCTGCTTAACGGCATTTGGAGGGGCGACCCCAGATACTCCAGACAGATGAGGAGCTGGAACGTCGGAAACACATCGATGACGTCCCGAATCAAAGGCGTCGGGGTACACAATTGCAGTGGGTGGCCCACCCAGTACAGCCGACCCGTGTGGAGAAGCTTGACGTTGTTGATGTAGTGGATGGCGGGGTGGACCTTTTTGGCAAACAAAAAGATCAAAAGATGGGTCACCGTGACGATGGCCAGAGAGGAGCCATTTTCGGCAACAAACGCTTCTAGCTCCGCGGCGGGTATCATGATATGGTCCACCAAGTTCGGAAGAAGAATCTTGAGGCAGGGCGGAGCGGCTAGTTCAAGTGTGGCATACTCCACATGCGCTAGGTCCACAATGGTATCACATGAAGAGCAGGGCGAAATGGAGGAAAGTGACTCTGCAGATTCATCCATTGCAAGGCTCGGCATAAGGACAGATGATGGTCCAAAAAGAGGGCAGGTTGTGGTGAGGTTGGACGGCTGAGGGAGGTGGAGCCGTATCGTCAGTGCTCCCCACAGCAGGTGCAGGACAGTGTGGGGCAAGCGGCAGAGCCCGCGTGTGTGCAGTACGGGCGAGTCTCTCCGACGGCCTTGAGCGTATGCAGGAAGAGGGGACAGCAACGAAAAACGGGGGTTGCCGAGAAACTGGTGTCTGGAAAGCGGACGGGCCTGAGTGGCTGGAGATGTTCACTGGCAAGATATCAAAGTTGCATGCAGGGCAGGACATGACCTAGTAGAGGCAATAGGCGTGGGCCGAAACAGAAGGTATAGGCGAGGCGCCGAAGCACTATCTGCACGAGCTACGCGAATCGACGTATGCAAATGGCCGTTTTTGATACCTAAGCAATAAATGTCGGCGTAATACTGTACACACTGGGCCCCTCTATTCTGCATACAGAGTGACCCTGCGCACCCGTACCTCCGCCGTCTCCGTCTCCGCAGTCTATTCAGTCCCCATACTCTATACTCTGTGCAGTTCATTCAGTCCCTATACTCTGTGCAGTCATTCAGCCCCTGCTCTGCTCCATACTCTCATACAGTCTCCCGGAGCCAGTACTGGTCCAAGTACGCCCAGTCGTCCAAAAACACCACGTTGCAGCCCGTGTTCATAAGCGCACAGAGGTCCCGGTTCAACTCCAGGTAGCTGGCATGGCCCGGCTCCTGCACAATGGCGTCGACGTGTTCCACCACCACCCAAAGATCCTTTTGCTGCAAAAACCAGGTCATGTCGCCCACGCTCGAGACCCGCTGGTAGTCAAAGTGCCGGAGGATTTCCCGATCGGGAAGCTGCCGGGCCACCGCCAGGAGCGCGGCAGACGAGGTGCAGTTGAAGTACACCACGTGCAGGAGCGGGTGATGCTGGAGAAACTCAAAGAGCCTTTGGAGCGCAGGCACGACGCCGTTCTCCGTGGAGATCCTCCAGAACATGGCGGGAAAAGAAGGAGGGCGGCGCGAGGTGAGGGCGCACAAGCGTGTCACGTGCACGTTCTTTGGCACGCACGTGCGTGGTCACGTGTGGTCACGTGATGCGGTTCTCATCTCGGCACCCGCCTTCACAGTGCATCCCCATGAGTGACAGAAGAAGAATCACCGGCCCCCCCGACGCCGTGCGTCCGGTGCCGGCCGCCAGTAAAGCACCCAAGGCCGAACTACATGGCGGCAACGTCCGGCCCTTTTTCGTCAAGTCGGGCCTCAGCGCCAACGCAAACGGCCTGGCGTACCTAGAAATCGCAGACACCATCGTCGAAGTCGGCGTGTTCGGGCCTCGGCCCATCAAGGGCCTGTTTGTGGACAGAGCCTCATTCTCCGTTGAGACAAAGTTCCTCCCCTACATCACACAGCCCAACGAAGTCTTGTACAATGTGCAGGGCGGGGGCCCCGCCACCCACTCCGGTGGGCAGACGGTGCGCACGGGCTTGACCAACATCGAGCAGAAAATCAGCACCTTTGTCGAAACGGCATTTCTCCCGGCACTTCTCTTGGAGAAGTACCCGAAGTCCACCATCGACGTGTTTGTCAACGTGCTCTCGTTCAACGCCAGCACCACGTCCATGTTGAACTTGATTGCGTGGGTGACCAACTGCACATCGTTGGCGTTGGTGGACTCGGGGGTGGAGATCCGGGACTTGGTCACGTGCGGCCACGTGCGGCAGCAGGCCGGCGCCGTGAGTATGGATGCGTTTGCCGCCGACGCCGGAGCGGACGCCAGCGAATGCGTGGCCTCGTTCATGACCATGAAGAATAACGAGATGCTGGCGTTTTGGGTGCAGGGCGACGGCAGCCAGGAAGACGTGTTGCAGCCGCTGGTGCACGGGTGTCTCGAGATGGCCCAGTTTGTGCGCAGCAATCTCAACGGCTTCTTGCTCCAGCTGACGAGTACATTATAACCTCATTTAGCTCAATTAGCTCAATTAGCTCATAGCTCAATTAGCTCATAGCTCAATTAGCTCAATCAGCTCAATCCAGCCAAATCTATAAACTCAAATCTATAAACTCAATATAATCCCGTCTCCTGATCTCTTTATATCTCCGTTATAATCTTCACCTATGCCTCTACACGCCGCTCTATAAGAGCATTTCTCTCACTGTTCCTTCTTCTCCAACACGTTGAGATCGTCGCCAGGGCTCAACTCGCGGAGCGCACTCTTGATGTGGATCAACTTCCGGGCCAACGCCGCCACGGTGAAAGTATTGCCCGACTCATTGTCGTTATAGATCAAGAACCGCTTGGTGATGGCTATGCCCGTGGATTTGGAGATCATCTCCGAGAGCTTGACGTAGGTGTCCAACACGTTGGGCGACTGCGACACCAACGTGAAGATGGGCGTGGAGTCGTCGCTCAAGGCAGACCCGAACCGGGTGAAGATGCTGTGCCTCAATTCTGCCGCCAATTCCGACACCGCCGAGTCGCTGGCCTCGGTGGGGATCTCGATGTGGTGGTGCTTGATCTCAATGGGCTTGGAGATGTACGCCACGTCGTGCTTGCCGTCGATGTGGTAGCGGAACTCGTAGAAGCCGCTGTCCCAGAAAAGCTTTTCGCCGCTGAACTCAAGGCTGCCGCTGGCCTCCTCGCCGGTGTACATCCACCGGTTGTGGGACGAGATCAAGGTCTTGTACCGGGAGTAAGACGACTGGGTGATTTTGTATAGACCCACCCAGTCGTGCTTGGAGTGCGCGGCGGGGGCCTTGAACCTGACTGTGATGGGCTGTCCGACGTAGAACGACGGGAAGTCTTGTGGGTCGGAGTCAGCTGGGGAGGTGTCCAAGCTGTAATCACTACTCAGAAAGTAGCTGCTCTGGGACAACTCGGAGATAGACTGCTTCAACAGTTCATGCTTCCGGCCCACATCATTGAGAAACTTATCAAAAGACTCGACAAAAAACGAGTTCGATCTCTTCTTCTTCTTCCCCAACTCAATGGTCTGCTTCTTGGACAAGCTCTCTGGGATAAAGTGCTTTTTGATGGTCTTGGTGACGCCCGAGTCCTTCAACACCTCAGTCTCGCCGTACACGTTGATCATGTGCAACTTCTCGATGAAGTTGATGCGGAAGAAGTTGTTGACCGTCCACAATACGCAGATGACAATATTGTCGAAAGTGGGAATGATGAGCGAGATGCCCATCACGCCACACACTCCAAACACCTGCTCCGGGTTGTTCAAGTAGCGGTAGATACCGGCCTTGGTCAACTGCGAGCGCTGCGGCATCAAGGACGACTTGGGGATGAAGAAGTCGCCGTAGAACCAGCCAAAGTAGCCGATGGAGTCAATGATGTTGCAGTTGATCCAGATCTGCGTGACCACGAGAATCACCCCCAAAAACACCCGCAAGTACAAGTGGTGCACGGCCAAGAAGTCGTCGGAGAACTGCGCGTTGTTGATGAGCTTGTACAAGTTCAAGCCAAAGAAGCTCGAGTAGGTCAAGTTGATCAATGAGTTGTAGAGAATGGCAAAGTTGTTCAACGAGTTCTCCACGGGGATCGAGTTGGAGAGGTAGAACTTGGAGAACACCTTGAACTTCGACTGCAAAAACAACACCGCATTGATCAGCACACACTCCAAGGCCTTGATCAAAATGGCCAAGTAGAAAAGCAACCGCGTCACAATCTTGACGTTGGAGCTCGACATGGATGCGAGAATGGGAATGAGCACCGAGTACGTCAACACATTGATCAAGTTGATGAAGTCGCTGGCCCGCAAGAAGTTGAAGTTGGCCAAGCCCACCAACGGCTTCATGTTCTGAAAGTGGGTCAAGTCCTTGATTTTGATAAGCTTCAAGAGCCCGTACTCGTTGGGCGAGGGGCCGTAGATCTTATCAATGTGCGGGTTCTCAATGTAGTGCAAGAACACCATCTGGAGAAAGTGCCCAAAAAGCGCCACGATGAGCACAAGGTACGACTTGGCAATGAGCGCAAACCCGTAGTAGCCAATGTACCCGATCGAGTACATCGGGTGGGGGAACATCTCGAACACGCCATCGAAGATCAAGTCCTCATTGTTGATCTGCCGGAAAAAGAAGTCGCCCCAGTACCACGCATAGTCCTTGATGGTGTTATGAGCGTTGACCTTCACCCACAAGTTGAACACGATGAGCGACACGCCCACCGCCACGCGGGCCCAGAAAAGCGTGCCGTCGCCGCGCATAAACTGGTAGTCGTCGTCTATGCAAATGGCAATGAAGAGACACACGAACGTGGTGAAGTCCTGCATCAAGATCAAGTCCACCACCTTGCGGAAGATCAACCACGTGTTAAAATCCACGGGGGATTTTTGGATCCGGTATTTTTTGCCCATCTGCGTCTGCACCTCTGTCTTGACCATGCGCAGCACTAGCGACTGGTTTTTCTCCTCAAACACCTGCAAATCCTCGGCCCACTGCACGAGCCGGAACTTGTTGCTTTGCTGGTTGAGTAAATACCCGATTCCGAAGTTGTAAGAGAGCCGCCAGAACACGTAGAACGCTGTGAAGATCTGGATGCGGGCCTTGGACTCTGCCGCCCAGAAAACAAGCGAATTGGCAATCAAAAGCGTGACGATTACTAACTCGAACATGGACTTGCGCACCGTGGGGTCGAAGAGCGTCTTGACCATATCGTGGGTCTCGGGGACGGAAAAGGTCTCCCCTTTGAAGGTAATTCCCTTGCGTTCAGGCATTTTTTTGAAACTGTGGAACGCTGACCTGGTAGGCTGGGGAAGTTGCAGTAGCGTGTGGTGCAGGAACTCAGCCGTGTGGCCACTGTGTATGTATGTACGTCCACGTGCTGCGTGTCACGTGGAAATTGTCACGTGTGTGGCTGAGATGTCACGTGTTTGTTGTCACGTGTTTGTGGAGAGACACGTACCCGAATGCTTTCCTAGCGGTCGCTTGGTCCTGTGGAGGCTTGGAATAAGATGCCTGTTGCTGGAGGGGCCAGAAGAAAACAGGGTAGGAAAAAACGACGTAGATCTTCACGGCTCTTATATACCTGGCCGAAACCCAGGGCCCAAAAAGCATGTGATTTTGGCCTCTGAGGCCCATTGTGCAGGATCCAGGGCCGCACCGTTGAGCCACCAGGTACGCATACCAAAACCAACGACAAACTGAGCCGCAACTGGCAAGCGATAAACGCACGACAATCCGGGATGGTCCCGGTAATACTTGCAGCATGTGCAGCATGTGGTGTATGTGCAGTACATGTTCTCTCTATACATTTATTACCTATACACATAAGCATCATTCAGATGCAGCAGTCCGCACGCGAAACCAGCCAAGCGACTTGGGGCGGTAACGCCCTAATGGTCTTCATCAGGAGCAGGAGCAGGAGCAGGAGCCTTCAACACGGTATACATGGCATGTAAAATACCAGGGAAGTAAAGAAAAAGGCACAATACGACATTGATGAGCACCAGCTTCATCGATCCAGAAGTAGCGTAGTACACCGCCATAAAAGGAAGAATCAAAGCTAAAGTTAGTAGGCGGTGAATGGTTTCTCTCGGAATACATACACAAAAGAACCTTGGAGAACTGGTCCGAGGGCGTATCATCAACAGGAGTGACAGGATCAACAGGGTCGTCTGCAACACGGAATTGATTTTGGGAAGTAGCAAGGTGACCAGAAGGCATGGTGAGTAGATAGCAAAGAGAATGAGTGTGGAGACTGGAACTGGGGGGGAGGGCGGTCTTTATACCCTGAGGCAGAACACAAAGCCGTGTTTCCTGGTGTTTGTAGCTGCGGCCACAATACAGATACAATTGTACAAATACAAACGGATCTCTGGCAAGTACAAGCCCATAATACACAAAGCGGCTCATAATACACAGGCCCATGCTTTCCCACGCTTGCAGTTCAAGGTCAGAAGGCATTCAAGCGATAGCATGCCTCAGAAGTGGGGTGTCCTGCATACAACACCCGGCCCCGTCCCGGCAGTGTACATCATGCCCAGTGAAGTTTCCTTCTCAAATTAGTACTGTATGTTTTTTTCTATATATTAAAGCATTGGACATGAGCAGAGTCCGAGAAATGGCATATTCGATTTTTAGTGCCCTCTTGTGTCTCACACCTGCAGAATTTTGCACCCAATGCGCAGTCAGTGATAAATAATGTGGACAAGGTACCAATCCAACATAACGGCAAATCAGGTATGCTATCCGAGAACTGGTTTTGCAAATGCAAGAATGGTTCTATCGCTCTTTGGCTGCGAAGATGTAATGGTTCGAGTCCAGTAACCATCGCCAACTTAAAGTCATGCGATTCGTTAAGTTATGAATCATCGAAAATGTTGATTTTTATCTAATACCCTTCGTGAGTCGGTAAGCATGTAGCTCTAGAATTGCCAGGCGTATGCCAATTAGCAAGGTACTATCAAATAACGATAACTGATTTAATGAGCATTCGCAGTTTCACTGTATAGTGCTATACTTGACATGCATGGCTTAATCTTTGAGACAAGCACTACTGGCAGGATCAACCAGATAACTAAGAAGTTATTTTGGATTGTCCACTGACTCGTAGCAATAGATCGAGATGATCTTAGGTTTGGGTTTTGGCATTGCCTAGTAATCATTATCAGCTAGCCATCCACCATTCCAGTCAGCTCTTAATAAGCAATTAGATAAGTCTCATAAAAGTCGACAGTTTAGACCAAAGCAGCAGTATGCCTACATCAGGGCACAGTCTCATGAGCCGGTTCATTTGCCGGCATGCAGTCTAAACCAAGCCAATGAAAGCCGTTACTAGCACAATCAACTTATCTCCAGTTTTGATAGCACGAATCACATCAGACCACTTTAGCCTTTACTGCTACGACCTAACCTTCTAACCAGATTCACGACAAATAAACATAAACTCCACTAATTCATGTTCTACTACATTTTGAACGAATGACTGAATGTTCATCCCAGGAAGATTCATGAATCACAGTCAATCCTGTCAAGAGGCAATCCCACACCATAGCATCCCAGAATTCAACACCATAGATATGTACTAGACTAGGTATATACTAGACCAGGACACTACGGTACCACCCTACCACTACATTACTTCCTTTTACACTATACCAACTACCATATCAGTAGTCTAGTCGTTGGCCGTTCAGAAGGTCATTCAGTGCAGAGGTCTTGTCAGAAGGCATTTCAGTGCAGAGGTCTTGTCAGAAGGCATTTCAGTGCAGAGGTCTTGTCAGAAGGTTTCAGACCCGAATCGCCAGTCATGATCTACAACACCAGTAATGTACTGATTTGCCGCAGGTTCGTTGGCCGACCAGATGATTCCAGGGTCTGGTAATCCTGTGCATAGTCCATGATCTAGCACCATCTCCTCGAGTCAGTGCAGTTCCGCGTAGCACGTCATATGGAGTTGAGGTAGGTTGCAGTTTAGTTCTAGACCAGAGTGACTGGTGACTCCAGCATAGGGTATGCTTGGCCAGACCACGTGACCAGTGCAGACGCAGCATTCCGACAAGCATCTGGTACTCGGTCAGCTTCACAGCATTCATACGGTCTAGTCCAGTTCGGGATACCCTGAATATCCGTCGCGATATCCTAAGGCCATTACGTGGCCCAGACCCTTTTTTACGGTGGATTACCATTAAGTGTTTTAGTTACGGTGGATTACCATAGTGCAGTATGGTGAATGATGTTGTCAAGTAGAGTGCTCAAGCCGTAATAGTACACGAATAATAAGGATACAAGCAGTAAAGGGAATACCATAGGGAAATGGGTACTAGACAGGTATGGTACAGGTAATATTATGGTGTAATGGCTGGGTATATGCAGGTAACAGCATAGGGACAGTCTAATTAATAGTATGTAATACAGGAGTAGATGATACTCTAGGCAGGTGGTAGTAATCTAGGTATAGTGGTAATGTATAGATATCAGGTAGTAGGTAGTAGGTAGTAGGTGTAAGTAACAGTAGGTATAAGTAATAGTAGGTAGTAGGTATGTTAGACCCCAGATGGGTAGCGCACTACCCAGGATCAGAGAAAGCCTACTGCTCGAGATCTTCTAGAAGGAATCTTCCAGAAGGGAGACATGGGAGTGGGAACGAGCCCCACTTCGGCACTCGAACGAACAGCCGAACGTCGGGGCTGTTCGCCTATAGAGACCCTGGGATCCCCCTTGGAAGGAGACATCAACGAACAAATACACTGAATTACAAAGTACTAACGTTATCAAAGAATCTGTCAGTATAAGTAATAGTAGGTAATAGTAGGTAGTAGGTATAAGTAATAGTAGGTAATAGTAGGTAGTAGGTATAAGTAATAGTAGGTAATAGTAGGTAGTAGGTANAATAGTAGGTAGTAGGTATAAGTAATAGTAGGTAATAGTAGGTAGTAGGTATAAGTAATAGTAGGTAATAGTAGGTAGTAGGTAATAGTATAATGTAATTCTCTAGGTGAAAGTAGATAATAATCTAGGTAATACTTCTCTAGGTAATATTGCTGTGTAGTATTATGGTGCAAAATGATGGTGTATGGTTAGGTAATAGAAGGTAATAGTAGGTAATAGTATAGGTAATAAAGTGTAATAGTATAATGTAATGGTATAGGTAATAGTAGGTAATAGTATAGGTAATAAAGTGTAATAGTATAATGTAATGGTATAGGTAATAGTATAGGTAATAATAAAGTGTAATAGTATAATGTAATAGTAGGTAATAGCATAATGTAATGGTATAGGTAATAGTCGGTAGTAGGTAATAGCATAATGTAATGGTATAGGTAATAGTCGGTAGTAGGTAATAGTATAATGTAATGGTATAGGTAATGGTAGGTAGTAGGTAATAGTATAATGTAATAGTATAATGTAATGGTATATGTTAGATTCTTTGATAACGTCTAGTACTTCGAGTCATCAACGAACAAATACATGGAACTACAAAGTACTAGACGTTATCAAAGAATCTAACAGTATAGGTAATAGTATAATGTAATGGTATAATGTAATAGTATAAGTAATAGTAGGTAGTAGGTAATAGGTAGTAGGTAGTAGGTAGTAGGTAGTAGGTAATAGGTAGTAGGTATTAGGTAATAGTAGGTAGGTAATAGTATAGGAAACAATAAGGTGGAATAGTGTAATGTAATGGCGTAATAGTATAATGTAATGGCGTAATAGTGTAATGTAATGGCGTAATAGTATAATGTAATCTCTAGTTAATAGTAGGTAATAGGGTAATAGTAGGTAATAGGGTATAGTAGGTAATATGGTAATAGTAGATGCTAGTAGATGCTCTAGATACTAGGGACACTGTAGTAGGAGTGTAGGAGCATTTCACATGCAAGCCTCACGCTTTTGCCGAGCCATCAGACAGTATCTAGATACCCAAAGGTAATCATGGAAGCAGACGGCTCGGAGTCTTTTCCGGTATGAGGCTCTTGGACGTCCCTGTAGATTCCCAACTCTCGACTGTATCAGTATAAGAGCCTACACCATAGTAGCCACGCAGCTTAGGCCAGTGGAAAGGAGCCAAGCGGATCTAACCTGGCAGCCATCCCACCCACAGCGTGCCCTGGCCTAGGTGAAAGAACCCACTAGGTCAAACAATACATACTACACAAGAATATAGGAGTAAGAGTAGTAAGAGTGAGTAGTAAGAGTGAGTAGTAAGAGTGAGTAGTAAGAGTGAGTAGTAAGAGTGAGTAGTAAGAGTGAGTAGTAAGAGTGAGTAGTGTGCGCATAGTAGCATAATAGTATATAATATATAGCATATAGCATATAGCATATAGCATATAGCATATAGCATATAGCATATAGCATATAGAATATAGCATATAGCATACAGCATACATACCACATATAGCACATAGGATACGTAGATCGTGTGGATCGTGTGGATTCGTAGGCCCGTACATCCAGTGAGCTACAAGCCGCGTAAAGCCAGCGTCTCCACTCCATACCCCACCATGACGCTGGTGTCCGTAGTCCTCGCCGGGCTCACCAGTCTATACGCGGAAACCAAGCGCAAGAACGCCAGCGTTCGCCAGGCCATCGAGCAGGCGCAGCACGAGGCGTCCAAAGTGCCGCTCTCGGCCGCCGTGGCCAGCCTCCCCCAGCCGTCGCAGACCACGCTCTGTGGCCCGTTCGTGGTGGCCTTGGACGCCAAAAACTCCCGGATGTTGGCCTCGGCAATGCATTCCTTGCACACGCTAGCGTCCTCGTGCTCCATGCCCGAAGCGTGCTTGCGGGACGCCTTGGCCGCCCTACATAGACTCACGCCGTCGCTAGCGATGGAGATGCAGTTGAAGACGCTCCAGTTGCTTCCGATTATGGTGTCCAATTACGACTTGGACCGCTCGGCGTTTTCTCTCGTGTTGTTGGTGGCCGCTCGCCTCCTCCACTCCTCCAATGCCGTGGTGGTAAACACTGCTGCGGCTACCTTGCACCAGATCTTCTCGTTTCTCTTTGAGAAGTTGGATCCAACCGGAACGGTGCATACAACACCGCATACGGAAACAGATACCGAAACACCCGTTCACAATGAGCAAATGTGGATGTGCTGCCATGTGGCCTCGGACTTGTGCTGCGTTCTTAGCTCCGAGCCCATGGCCTACTTCAACAAAGAAGTGCGCTTTTCGCCCGACTTTGCCCTCGATGTGTTGGAAAACATCCTCCATGTTAACGGGCGCCTTTTCGTGGTGCCGGAGTTGTTGGCCGTGCTAAAATATAACCTCTGCCCCGCTCTTCTCACGCTAGCGCTGGCCAAATCAATCTCTTTCCCCACCTTTGTGCGGTGCTTGAAGCTCTTCTACTCATTGTCCCGCTTTGCCGCTTTGGCCCCCGAAATCCTCGCCTTTTTGTCCTTCACCAATCGCTTGGCTTTGTCCGAATCAACGCCCCTCTGGCTGCAGGTACTTGTGGTGGAGCTATACGGCTTGGTTCTTCTGGACTTGTCTCGCGTGAAGCTCTTATACGACCAACACACTCTCCCGGACATGGTGGGCGACATATTTGCTGTTTTGCACCACGTGGTGCTGGCGGATTCCTTCCTGCTCAATGGCTATGCGTTGTTCCTGGACAGAATCTGTGTTCCCGTCGAAAACGGCCCTGTGTTGGCTAAAAACTCCTCCTTGAAGGTCCTGGTCATCGATCATCTAGACAAGTCCGAACCCCCGGCCCTGCTTCCTGACTTGTACACCCCAAATCTAGTGCTCAATGACGTGTTGACCTTTGCCCATGCCGTGTCGAAATTCGTCACGGCATTATCTGCTGACCCCGTCAATCCCGACACCTTGGAGGCCGAGGTCGAGTTCATCACCTCGCTCAACGAATCTATTTTCCCGCAGCTCATGGCGCTTTTCCAGAAATTCATATACTCTTGCATGAGTCTAGACTATTTCCACATGACCGTCCGTTGTTTGCAACGCTATACTCACGCCATTGGTTTGCTAGGCCTCTCGAAGCAGAGAGACCAGGTCCTACTGTTGCTAGCGGCGTGCATCATAAAATCGGCACACGAGGAAGCCCCTCCCGCCCCCATAGCAAACTCCAACTTATTAGCCTTGGGCGGCTCGATTGTAGAGTCGCTAAGCTCCACCATGCAAAGCACCATATCAGAAAAAGAACGGAGCGAAAGGAGAACTTCCTCAGAACCAGAGGTCAAGGCTCGCACCTTCAACTCAAGGCAAGTGCTTTGCTTGCGTGCGTTGATCAACCTCGCTACTTCTTTGGGCTCAACTTTGCATCGCTCGTGGATCGTCATCTTGGTGGCCTTCCAGTGGGCAGAATATTACATCAATGGCCCCGAAACTGCCGTTTCCGGCCGCAGAGAATCGTTGAAACATAGCCTGGAGCCCACCCTCGGTGCAAATGATTTAGAGGGCGTGGAAAACCTGAAGCATCGGTTTTTTGAAAATGTGGCCGAGTACCAAGAATCGTCTTTGGGAGAGTTGGTGCAGTCTCTCATCAATCTCTATGAAACGGACACCAAACAAGAGCTTGGAACGTGCCCTTACAACAAGTCATATTTCCTCAATATGCTCACGACTATCGCCAAGCTCGACTACGCCAATTTCCCATTCTACGATAGTAAAGTGAGGGACCTTATCTCAGATTTTTTCTGCCGAATAGGCACCGACAGAACGTCTCCTTATGAAAACAGGGCATACATCGTGGAGTGTTTTACGGATATTATTCTCCAAGTAACGAAAAGAGGTTTCAGAGAAAATTCCGAGGTTTCAGCGGAAATCTTGGCCCAGAAGTCGGTCACTGCATTTAGTGACTTCCTCGAGAGACTTCTTGCGCGTGGAACGCCCAAGGAGTACTTGGTGCTCAACTGTGAAACAGAGATGCATTTGACCATTCTTTCTACCCTCCATGGGCTCATTGACGAGCACGACAAGTACTACCAGAATTCATGGGACATGGTGTTCAAAATCTTGAATACTGCGTTTGTCAAGAGCAGTGATGAGAACAAGAATTTGGCGGAGAAGATCCAGAGATTGATCTCCACGTCTTTCGACACTTTGAAACTTATTCTTGATGAGTTCACCAGCTCGTTGCCATTCAACCAGCTCAAATCATTGATCGACTCGCTCATGAACTTCTGCTCCCAGACTTACGACCTCAACATATCTTTCAGCGCCGTGAGCTACTTCTGGTTAATCAGCGACTGTATCAACAGTGAGGGAAAGGGGGTTGAAACGAATGACCCACTTGATCTCGAGGAAATCGCCGATATGGGGCAACTTAAGCAATTTCTCTCGCGCCTGTCAATCGGTAACTCTGTCTCTTACCAGGCTCTTACAATCTATCTTCTTGCCCAATTGTCCACTTTATCCACAGATTTCAGAGACCAGGTCCGCGAAGGAGCCATACAGACATTGTTCCAGATCCTCGATGTTCGGGGAAAACAGCTTTACTCATGGAAGCTCGTTTACGACATTGTGTTTCCATCATTGCTCAATGTGTCGGCACCCCGTGGTAACATCTCCCGCAAGAGTCTTGTGGACAGCTACAACCTCACGCTTTCCGGATTGGTTTCGGTATACTCCAAGTACATGACTAATTTCCAGGACAACACGGAGGTGACGGAGAAGTTTTGGGGCAGGATAATCTCATATTTCACGCAGATTCTCCAACTTTACTGGAATGAATTGGACTTCACGGCTTTTCAGTCGTTGAGAGATCTCTTGATGTCTTTGAACCAAGTAGAGACAGTTCCGACTAATATTGTCGAGCTTCTATTCAATTTTTGGGCCAGTGTTTCCATCAACTACGACTTCGTGCAGCCCGAGTACCAGGAGTCACTTGCCATTTACAACGAGACGTTCAAATTCTTGTACACATTGATGGGCCAATTGTCCATGGCACAGGCCTCGAGAGCAATGGTTCTCATGAACAAATGTGTTAAGTACCCAGTATTAAAGCCGGCCATGAGCGACGAGACCCGCCCTAGCAACCTCCAGAAAGCGGTGTTTGACAACCTTCAAAGCGTGCTTGAAACCAGCGAAAACAAGGAGATCTGTGCGCTTGTGATCGAGCAGTTGGCGGAAATATCAGTCTTTCCGTATGGCATCAAAACGCGGATCGAGAAGAAGTTGAAGAGCAAGTTCGAGGGAAAATTAAAGATTCCGTCCTTCACTGCCATCAGTCAACTCTCCATTGATCTCATCTCGGTCAACTTGCACAAGCTTCCGGAGATGGGGGTTTTGCTTGGCGAACAGTTCCAGCTCGGGAAAATCATACGTAGCTTGCTAGAGTCGGTGTACAACCAGGAGCCCGAAGCAGGCCCAAATGAGGATGCCCTTTGGGTCAAGAGCAACGATATCATTGCACAGTTGGTTCTCCGGCTTATGGAAGAAAATCTCGAGAGGCTAGAGGACAGCCGGGAGGTGTGGCGATTGCTCATGGAGTGTCTTTTGGCAAATTTCAGTGGAAACAATGGCGATTACGATGTGAAGCAGTATGAGAAACTCTCATGTCGAATCCTCCCACAGTTTTTCCAGAGCGGCCACCGTGACTTGATCCGGGACTTCATCACCCAAGTGTATCTCCATTCCTACGTTTACGAGGCCAACCAGGCCGAGAAGGAGTTGATGGAGAGCAGCGATGAGGCCCTTGGTGGGTACCATAAATTGAGCGGATTTCGATTCGACGAGAGTTTCGGAAGCACCGAAAAGTGCCAGGTGAAGGAGAACTGCGAGATCCGATTGAAGTGTTTGAAACAGCTACTCGAGTTTCCAAAAGAGGGCGGGTTCAGCAGCCAAGTGACCAAGGACGTGTTATTGACACGCGTGGCCTTCACTCTCCGCCGGTTTGTTGCGGATGAAAGGCTCATTGGTAACAAGCCGTTGCCGCAGATCCAAGAGCAGGAGCTCGTGATAATTCTCGAGGGTTTTTTGCAGATTGCGCAGGATATAGAGCAGGCCAAGTTGCAGGGCATTATGCAGCTATTGTCCCGAGGTGTGGAGTATAGCGAGAGAATCGCTGGCATTGAGGGTCCAATGAAAGCACTTTTGGCCCTTGGCCAGTGACACTTTCTTACAAACGCCATAGAAGGACTTCGTTAACCACGAGAGGAGTGAGGTGGAAAAGAGCAAAAGACAAATGAATTTTCCACCCAACTTCGCTGATGAACCTATTCGCAATGGATGAATGCTATGGAAAGCCCAGATCCACTGAGGAACGCTTCAAATTAAGCAGAATCCGGTGCAGGTTATTCTACAGAAGGCTTGGCATGGGCACTGACAAGCGTTGTCAAGACCACGTTGTCAAGAACACCTTTTCAAGACTACACACACCATCATCACCACACTATCATGACCACACTATCAAGGATGACTACAGACCCAAATGGATAACAGGTGTAGGTGGAGTGACCACCGAACATGGGTGCTATTTAGGTCTCCAAGCAAGAGATTTGGATCAAGGCGCTCAGTCCGGCATGGGCAAACCATGACTGAAGCCATTAGCAACAGCCATGCATACAAAGGCTTTTTGCAAAGTATTCCGATGCTTACGTGGGAGCAAGGAACTGACGAATAGCTAGACCGTTTATGGTTAGCACACGACCGCGGCCCTTCGCTTGGAAGTTGGGCCAAGTACCTTCAAGCCCAGGCTATAAGACTTGGATTTCCCTGTACGAGTCATTAACGAATAAACCCTTATTAGGAAGATATTAGTCAGGGTAGTATGGCACAGAGTTCTAAAAGTATGGCATTAGTATAGCATAGGGTAGTATAGGGTGATACTGTCCTGATACGGTTACCATGACTGTAGAGTATAATGTAGGTAGGATAGAGTGGTGTAGGCTAGTATATTATATAGTATATAGTACAGTAGAGTTGTTTAGACTAGAGTGTCAGAACTGCGATGAGCACCGCACGACTACTACGAACCTCTGCTGTATTACACGGTACAGCAACCCGTTAGAAGGAAGCTCGAGCCCTAGAATTATCGAATTATCGGAGCCCCAAAACATGCATGGCAGATGTCTGATCTGACATATCTCGAACCTGGAGGCATATCTCGAACCTGGAGGCATACTCAGTGTCCATTGATGGCAGGTCCAGGCACCACAGCTTACAGGATGTCCTTTTCTATGACCACAATGACTCCTCTTTAGAGTCACCGATGAATACACAAAGAAGTACACGTATCAGAACTTGGCACTGGTCTACGGTACACACAGTACTCTAGGGTAGTGTATGGTAGTGTATAGGGTGGTAAGTGTAGTGTAGACCCCCGATGGTTAGCGCACTACCACATGGAGCCTAAGCACAGACCCTAGGACAGTGTAGTGTAGTAGTGTAGTGTAGTGTAGTAGTGTAGTGTAGTGTAGTAGTGTAGTGTAGTGTAGTAGTGTAGTGTAGTGTAGTAGTGTAGTGTGGACACTATTATTGACCATCTGATGGAGCAGTGTGGGTTTTGAGCCCGCGAGTCGTGCGATACTCATCGCGCATCTAACAGTTTCGGCCCGTGTTCGGAAGCTTGGCCGTCAACCACTTGCCAGTTGGCTGGTCTCCCCAACCCGCCTGTATCATGCGAGACCTACAGTTCCTCTAGGGACACCAGCGAATAAAATTACAAAGCGCTACTCTAAGAGTCTACATGGCAGGGTAGAGGAGGTAGAGGAGGTAGGGATGTACGGGGGTAGGGATGTAGGGAGGTAGACGGTAGGTGTGAATACACGGTGAGTGCATACTACCATGTATAGTACGGTGTGGGTAAGCGGAGGTCGGTGTGGGTAAGCGGAGGTCGGTGTGGGTAAGCGGAGGTCGGTGTGGGTAAGCGGAGGTCGGTGTGGGTAAGCGGAGGTCGGTGTGGGTAAGCGGAGGTCGGTGTGGGTAAGCGGAGGTCGGTGTGGGTAAGCGGAGGTCGGTGTGGGTAAGCGGAGGTCGGTGTGGGTAAGCGGAGGTCGGTGTGGGTAAGCGGAGGTCGGTGTGGGTAAGCGGAGGTCGGTGTGGGTAAGCGGAGGTCGGTGTGGGTAAGCGGAGGTCGGTGTGGGTAAGCGGAGGTCGGTGTGGGTAAGCGGAGGTCGGTGTGGGTAAGCGGAGGTCGGTGTGGGTAAGCGGAGGTCGGTGTGGGTAAGCGGAGGTCGGTGTGGGTAAGCGGAGGTCGGTGTGGGTAAGCGGAGGTCGGTGTGGGTAAGCGGAGGTCGGTGTGGGTAAGCGGAGGTCGGTGTGGGTAAGCGGAGGTCGGTGTGGGTAAGCGGAGGTCGGTGTGGGTAAGCGGAGGTCGGTGTGGGTAAGCGGAGGTCGGTGTGGGTAAGCGGAGGTCGGTGTGGGTAAGCGGAGGTCGGTGTGGGTAAGCGGAGGTCGGTGTGGGTAAGCGGAGGTCGGTGTGGGTAAGCGGAGGTCGGTGTGGGTAAGCGGAGGTCGGTGTGGGTAAGCGGAGGTCGGTGTGGGTAAGCGGAGAGGTCGGGTATTTATAGGCGGCCACGTGACCTTCGGTGCTGTTCGAGTTTGTCACATAATAGCCAGCGTGCGTTTTCTAGGCGGAGCCTAATTGTGCGTGCGCAGCGCGCAGGCATTGTTCGTGTTAGATCCAACCTTAATAGCATCTTTTTTCAGGCGGGTGTTTCACTCACGTATTCGGCCATTGCAGTCTTTTTCAGACGCCACTTCTGTCAAGTTACTGCGACATCTACACAACTACTAGTGCTAGTACTGGACGACTACGGCTACGACTTCGACTACGGCTACGACTTCGACTACGGCTACGACTTCGACTACGGCTACGACTTCGACTAGACGACTACGACTACGGCTACGACTCCTAGACAACCACTCAAGCCGTCCAGAGTCCATCGGTCAACAGTCAATACCCGTCTCCTGACTCACAGCATCTAGTGAGCAGTTTTTGGATTAGAGCTAGTGTGTCCCATTAGACTTGAAGCTTCCGATCAGCTCATATTGTCTTATTCGTCACCAGTCACGATAACTCTCACTGTATCATTCAGCGAATCATTCAGCGAATCATTCAGCGAACCATTCAGCGAATCATTCATTAGTCTTGTTCTTTCCGGCAAGTTTCTGCATTTTCTCGTCATCTCGTGAGCCTGTTATCCCTTCCAGTGAAATGTCGTACCAGGAGTTTGACCTCGAGTCCGGCGACGTGGGCCGCAAACGGTCGCTTGTCAGACCCGAAAGGCAAAGGCTCGACAAAAACCACCCCCGCTTCCACTACACGCAGGTGGCGTCGCAGGAGGCCAACCACCTCAAGATCGACGGCAACGGGCTCGAGCCCATCTCCGACGAGCAGGACGCATACCTCACCAACTCGCGCAGCTCCAACGCTGACGGCGAGGAGGGCATTCCCTTGATGGACATGCAGGGCCTGCCCCGGAAAAAGGAGATCTTTGGCTTGAACGACGAGGTGGGCAACTTGAAGCGCCTGGTCAGTAAGAAGGTGCCCGCCGCCGCCGACAAGGAGCACCACGACATCTACTTCTGGAAGGTCTACTGCTACGTGATCACGTTCTGGGCGCCTGCCCCGCTCTTGAGCTTGTTTGGCATCAAGGGCAAGTCGCGCCAGTTTGCCTGGCGGGAGAAGATAGGGCTCATCTCGTGCATCTTGTATGTGGGCGCCTTCGTGGCCTACTTGACCTTTGGCTTCACGCGAACCGTGTGTCCTGTTCCCCGCGAGAAGATTCGCTCGGGCAACGTCTCCACGGGCTACTTGATCATCAATGGCCGTGCCTTTGACCTCTCCAACTCCCAGCATCCCGCCGCCGCCGGCATTCCTGGCGGCTCCAACGTCTTATACCCGCCCATCAACGCCGGAGGCATGGATGCCTCGTTCTTGTTCCAGAACGTCAACGGGAACTGCAAGGACCTCATTGTGCCCAAGCCCGACTGCTCCATTCCCCACAACGGCAACGACTTGGCCTGGTACATGCCATGCCGTGTGTTCCCGCAATATGGCTCTACTTCCGTCAACTCTTCCCTGGTCTACTACAACGGCTGGGCCTGCCACACCTCCACGGATTCCCGCAGGGCCTACTACAACTTGGAGGTGGACGGCGACGTGTACTTCACCTGGGACGACATCAAGAACTCCTCGCGCAACTTGGTGGTGTACTCGGGCCAGGTGCTAGACTTGGACTTGATCAACTGGATCTCCACCGACGATGTCACCTACCCGGATCTTTTCGACCGCCTCAGAGACGACGAAACCTTCAAGGGGCATGACATTTCCATGGTGCTCTCCAACGTCGAAGACAGAAAGGCCGCAAAGTGCTTGACAGAAATCGTCAAGGTGGGTGTCATCGATTCCGAAACCATTGGCTGCATTGCCTCGCAGATTGTGTTGGTGGTGTCGCTTGTGTTCATTCTTTCCGTGGTGTTGGTGAAGTTCTTGATGGCTTGTTACTACCGCTGGATCCTTTGCCCCAAACAGGGCGCAAGCACCATCGACTCCAAGTCCATGGCGGCCCGCGAGCGTGAAATCGAGAACTGGGTGGACAGCCCTGCCAACAAGTTGGCTCCCATTGCCACCGTGGACCCCCTCAACAGGGCTGATTTCAAGAGCAGAAAAACCAACAGGCAGTCTGTCTTTTTCAGCAAGGATAACCAGAACATCTCCGCAAACCCACAGCCCCAGACCACGCCCTCCAACTTCAAGTACACCACCATGACCACGCAAGCTGCAGGCTTGCACAAGAATAAGCACACGCGTTCCCGCAGTGCCAACGCCCGGTCGATGATTTTCCCCCTGACTGGCGATTTGCTCGGTAACAGACCCGCATCGCAGGCGTTCAACCCATTCGACTTGGGTGCCGGTGCTGTGGGTGCTGGAATGGACGGGTCTTTGATCCATCCCGACGTGGTACCGCAACCCCCAGTCGAGTACCAGCCTTTTGGATACCCTTTGGCGCACGTCATGTGCTTAGTCACGGCCTACAGTGAGGACGAGGACGGAATCCGGACCACGTTGGACTCCATTGCCACCACGGATTATCCAAACTCGCACAAGTTGCTTTTGATGGTGTGTGACGGAATCATCAAGGGTGCAGGAAACGACCGGACCACCCCCGACATTGTGCTTGACTTGATGACTGACTTTAGCGTGCCCAGAGAAGAGGTGCAGCCCTTCTCGTATGTGGCAGTGGCCCAGGGCTCCAAGAGACACAACATGGCCAAGGTGTACGCAGGATTCTACAAGTACAACGACGAGACCGTTCCTCCAGAGAAGCAGCAGAGAGTGCCTATGATCACCATTGTCAAGTGTGGCACGCCAGAGGAGGCGGCCGGATCCAAGCCTGGAAACAGAGGTAAGAGAGACTCGCAGATTTTGCTCATGAACTTCTTACAAAAGGTGACGTTCGACGAGAGAATGACTGCATTGGAGTTTGCCATGCTCGAGTCCATCTACAAGATCACTGGGCTCATGGCCGAGTTCTACGAGATGGTGTTGATGGTGGATGCTGATACCATGACATACCCGGACTGTTTGACGCACATGGTGGGCGAGATGGTGAAGGACCCCACAATCATGGGGCTCTGTGGGGAGACCAAGATCGCCAACAAGGCGCAGTCGTGGGTGACGGCCATCCAGGTGTTCGAGTACTACATCTCACACCACCAGGCCAAGGCGTTCGAGTCTGTGTTTGGAGGAGTCACGTGCTTACCGGGATGTTTCAGTCAGTACCGAATCAAGGCGCCCAAAGGAAACAAGGGCTACTGGGTGCCGATTCTCGCCAACCCGGACATTGTGGAGCGGTACTCGGACAATGTGGTGGACACTTTGCACAAGAAGAACTTGTTGCTTTTGGGAGAGGACCGGTTTTTGTCGTCGTTGATGTTGAAGACGTTCCCCAAGAGAAAGCAGGTGTTTGTTGCCAAGGCCGCATGCAAGACCGTGGTGCCGGACAAGTTCAAGGTGTTGCTCTCGCAGCGGCGGCGGTGGATCAACTCCACGGTGCACAACTTGATGGAGTTGGTGTTGGTGAGCGACTTGTGTGGAACGTTCTGTTTCTCGATGCAGTTTGTGATTTTCATTGAGTTGGTGGGCACGTTGGTGCTTCCTGCGGCCATCTCGTTCACCGTCTATGTGATTGTGTTTGCCATCGTCTCCAAGCCCACGCCGGTGTTGTCGTTGGTGTTGTTGGCGATCATTTTCGGGTTGCCGGGAACGTTGATTGTGATCACGGTGTCGTCGGTCAAGTACGTGATGTACTTCTTCATCTACCTTATTGCATTGCCCGTGTGGAACTTTGTGCTTCCCACGTATGCCTTCTGGAAGTTTGACGACTTTTCGTGGGGAGAGACCAGAACCGTTACTGGCGGAGATAAGGGCGACCACAGCGGAGGCGAGGGAGTGTTTGACTCGTCGAGCATTGTCATGAAGAGATGGAGAGAGTGGGAGAGGGACCGGAGACAGGAGACGGGGCTCTCTGCGCCGGGGGCCGTGTGGGACCCGTCCGAGATGGTTGATAAGATGAGTGACAGCTCTGCCGAGATCTTGCACAGCCCATGAACATAGCTGATCAAGCTGAAGCTACTGCTACTGAGAACGCAGCCGATTGCCACAGCAGTGCCATAGCTAGGAATGTGCTGCTGGTAGCAGCCACGTGAACCTCAGCGATCTACGTCTTATCATAAATAACCTATATTAAAAGACCGAATGAGGTCCTATGCTAAAACCGAATTGAAGTCCAGTAAGAACTGAATTAGTCCAGTAAGAACCGAAATGACCGAGCTAAAAGTCTCGGGAAGAGATGGAGTTGGTGGAGTTCAAGCTGGACGCAGCAGAGCCGTGGCGAGACTCGTCGTTGAGCTGCTTGAACTTCTTGAGTCTCCACGTGATGCTTGGCTTATTGATGGATGGCTTGAAGGCAGAACCAGCGGTAGTCAAGGCGTACAACATGATCACAGGAGATGTGTAGATAAATATGGGATTAGTAAGCGCAGGAAGGCAAAAGAAGGAGAAGGAGCAGCGAGAGGAGCGGATAAGAAACACCAGGCGGCTGACAAGGGATAAAAAGGACCGACGGATCTTGCCCGGCGGAAGGGCGGCTTTAATACGATAAGTGGGTGTGGGTAAATGCAATGGAAGCGTATCGCCTCGCCTAACAATGCACGCTGCAGGAGTGCACAGTGCACCGCCGCGAAGGCATTGTGTGCAAGTGCTGGCCAACCACAGCCCCGAAAGGGCCGTGCAAGGGCCCGCCATGCGTCCAAAAAGCAAAGCCGCCTGTTTTACACGCAGTGCCGACGACGTTCCGAGCGCTCTGTGCAGGATAGCCTCTCCTGCTTCGCCCAGAACCCTGCCTGTGCCTTTCCATCGACCTCCGTGCAGGCCTGCTAGCGGCAGTGCCAAGTGTGACTAAGCCCCTGGCCCGTTTTTCGCTGCTCCCGAGGAGCGGTTAGCCTTTTCTGCGGCTCCCATGCGCCAATGTTACAGACTGCCTTTCGTGACGAGCATTGCGGCTTTGACTGGGGGCTTGGGGGAGCCGACTTTGGACTGCGGACATTAAACTGCTGATTTTACACCTTGAACATAACAGTAGTTGCTCCCAGGGTGAACATTGCGGCATTGTGGCATTTTGGCATTTTGGCATTTTGGCATTGTGTCATTTTGGGATTGTGTCATTTTGGGATTGTGTCATTGTGGCATTGTAGTTAATATCAATGCTGAGGTCAAGGCATTGACATTGAGACTGTGTCATTGAGACTCTGGACATTGAGATCTAGATCCAGTGTGGGGATGTGGCTTCATTCTGCGCCAATTGTTTTCGTGTGGTGGTGCTGCACGGTTTGTTCTCATGGCGCACGATTTGTTCTCAGCATATTTTCTCAGCACATTTTCTCAGCACATTTTCTCAGCACATTTTCTCAGCACATTTTCTCAGTGCACGATTTGTTCTCTTGGTGCACGGTTTGTCCTTAAACCAATGCACGTAATTCGTAGGGTGCACGCAATTCGGGTGTATAATTCGGGTGTATAATTCGTAGGTTGCTGCAGCTCTATTCTGCTGGTCATGCTGCACACTATTGCTGTGGTAGGACCTGGCGTTCGTAGTGCCTGCAAGTCTAAGAAGAGCCTAATGCACCTTCACTTATTACTGACCCCATATTACCTTCCGTTCAGGCCACAAACTGGTAAATGTTACAATACGACATTGCTCCTTTGCTTTCCTTCTTTAACTTTTGTTTACTTTTTTGACTCTTTGCCTTTGTTCTTGTTCTTGTTCTTGTTCTTGTTCTTGTTCTTGTTCTTGTTCTTGTTCTTGTTCTTTGTTCTTTCTTTGACTCCTTGACTCCTAACTCCTTGACTCCTAACTCCTTGACTCCTAACTCCTTGACTCCTAACTCCTTGACTCCTAACTCCTTGACTCCTAACTCCTTGTTCTTTGTCACTTTATTCTATGATAACTCTATATCATCTCTTCCGCTTAATCGTATCTCTTGATCATTCGTCGTCTTTTCCCATTGGTGGGCGTCGAAACCTCAGTTGATTACGTAAACTCGCTCAATGTAGATGACAAGCAGCATGACGCCGAACGCGCGCCTCGGTACAGACCTACACGGTTCAATCTTCATCTCAAACCGTGGCTGAAGGTGTGCTGCGCAAAGACGCCTCGCGGAGGACGCGTCTGCACACTTGGCGGTGTCACGTGCCGCAATATGCAGTGCCTGTGGAGGTGACAACTCCATGGTGCAGACGGCCCGACCGACCCCCGGGGTCACGTGTACAGTCACGTGCGGCATGCATTTGGCCGCAAACTTCCCTTCGTTTCCTGGACCGCGCACGACCGGACTCCAGGGCCCATTTGGGCCGCGCACGACCAGGTCTCACCGGTCACGTGACCTAGGGCATCTTGAGATGGTCCTACTTTCGCGTCTTCCAAGTGCAGACCACGCGTGGTCTGAGGTGCTAATTATAGGCATCTCGGTATCGTTGTTGCCGAGGGCCGCTAGTGATCCACCCCAAGGTATGTGGTACTGTACACAGCATATTTCTCCTTTTCCCAGTCATTTCAAAGCCACAGTGCAGCGCAGTCCACAGAAGCAGTCCACTTTAGAAGCGCGGCGAGAATGTTAGTGCCTGTCTGGGGAAATTTGCAGTACGACCGCGGAGGAGGGGAGCGGCCTGGTGCAGGAAAGCCTCGTTTATTGCCGATGCCCACAGATTTGTGCATAAACATGCAGAAGTTTGGTTTGATGCTTCTGGGGCGATTCAACTGATTCATTAGATGTGAGTCAGGAGGCCTGCCCCAAGAGCCGCAAAAGTCGCTCAACAAAGTCAAAAGTCGCTCAGCAAAGTCAAAAGTCGCTCAGCAAAGTCCAAAAGTCGCTCAGCAAAGTCAAAAGTCGGGCTCAGCAAAGTCCAAAAGTCGCTCAACAAAGTCAAAAGTCGCTCAGCAAAGTCAAAAGTCGCTCAGCAAAGTCTTCCGTTGGACACTAGGCAGGCCTCGTTTAGAGAAGTGTCGCACTGCAGATAGTCGAGGATATCGATGCATAGCCGCAGATGAGCCGCTCCAGTTACGTCCGTAACTCACGTCGACGCAGCATCGCAAACAGTAGTTCAAGAGCCACTGGGGATTATTCTTGGCAGTCCACAAGGAGTCAGCACAGGGAGTGAGCCATTTGTTTCGCAGCAGAGGCGAGAGTCCAGCTTTGCCTGTTCTAGGAATACGGAGGCAGGAGAGGTATTACCGGATTAGGCAAATTGGCGGAGGGAGGTGCGCACAAGCGGCGCATTTCCCCACGCATGCAGGCATGCGCGTGCAGGAGCTCACCTCGAGAATTCCCCAAAGCGGACATCTCATTGCACAGCGGCCCGGCCCAGCACAGTATATAAGTTGGCGGAATCCGCCAGCCCTGTTCGTCCGCATCCTATCTTCCCATCGTCTCATCCATCGCCATGAAGCTCTCCACGCCTACCCTCTTCGCCATCTTGGCCTCCTCCGCCGTGGTCACGGCCGCCCCCACCGCCGTCCAGGCCGAAGCCGCAGCCGACACCAGCTTCTTGGTCAAGAAGTCGGACGTCAGCGACGCCTTGTCCATCATCCAGGAATTGGGGTCGTTGAACCAGAAAAGAGACCTCATCGAAGACCAGGCCCAGCTCTTGCAGTTGTCCAAGAGAGCCGACTCGTTGCTCTCGGAATTGATCACCTCGCTCACCAACTCCGGCATCATCGGCGAGGTGTGGGACGCTATCACCAAGGACCCCGAGTTGAAGAGCGTGCTCGCCGGGCTCGTCAAGAGCGCCGTGCAGACCGCCGTGACCCAGGGCCCTGCATTGATCAAGGCCGTGTGGAACTCCGGCTTGATCCAGAACCTCTTCAAGTCCATCTACAACAACCCCGACTTGAGGGCCACGCTCTGGAGTGTGGCCAAGACCTTGTTTGGCTCGGGCTTGAACCTCTTGAAGGCGTTCTTGGCCAACAGGAACAACGCCAACAACGCTGCAGCCACCCCCAAGAGAGACGCCGTGGTGGACATGGCCAACATCAACCTCGACGACTACATCGACAAGAGAGACCTCGCAAGCACCATCTCCACCGTGGTCACGGCCATCAAGAACACCGGCATAGTGCAGAGCTTGGTGCAGAAGGTGTTGGCGGACCCCGCTGCGTCCGTGGCGTTCTTGACCAAGGTGTTGAAGAACGGCTTGGTTGCGGGCGAGGCCATCTTCAAGTGGGCCGAGTCCTCGGGCATTTTGAAGACCGGTCTCAACTGGGTGGCACAGCACGGAGGCGCCTTGACGTCCGAGATCGCCAGCTTCCTTGGCGGCTTGATTGCCTCGGGCAAGGCCAGCACCTCCGACGTGGACAACGCCGCGCCCATAGCCTCCGCTGCGGCCACCACCGTTGCCACCGTTGCCACGGACACGGCCACCACCTTGGTCAAGAGAAGGCTCTATTAGGAGCTGGCTCTGTTGAACTGCGTGTTACTGGCGGCAGGAAGCCTGGTTTTGCGCCTGCGCCAAGCATACCCCGGGTTGAGTCTGGGTGACTCTTTCGAACTCCTACGAATCTATAATTAGTGATCTTATGTAGAGACTGTCCATGAGGGGTGGTCTGTTCTAGAGTGTTTAGTTAGTCGATTGTCTAGGCTAGACTAGCCGAGAGTCCAGAGTAGCTGTCTAGTCCAGTCCAGTCCAGTCCAGTCCAGTCTAGTCCAGTCTAGTCCAGTCCAGTCCAGTCTAGTCCAGTCTAGTCCAGTCTAGTCCAGTCTAGTCCAGTCTAGTCCAGTCTAGTCTACAGTCTAGCAGACTAGTTGTCTAATCAAGTCTACAGTCTAACAGTCTACTAGTCTACTAGTCTAATAGTCTAATAGTCTAATAGTCTAATAGTCTAATAGTCTAATAGTCTAATAGTCTAATAGTCTAATAGTCTAATAGTCTAATAGTCTACTAGTCTATTCTATAGTCTATTCTATAGTCTATTCTAGTCTAGTCTATAATCTATTCTATTCTATAGTCTATTCTAGTCTAGTCTATTCTAGTCTAGTCTATTCTAGTCTAGTCTATTCTAGTCTAGTCTATAATCTATTCTAGTCTAGTCAATAATCTATTCTAGTCTAGTCAATAATCTATTCTAGTCTAGTCAATAATCTATTCTAGTCTAGTGTAATTCTGTTCTTAATTCTGTTCTTAATTCTGTTCTTAATTCTTGTGTGCGTCTGGAGCTGAAATTGTGTTCAATCGTTTATGGTCCCCAGAGGAATCAAGGGTTCTTCTCGGTTCAACAGAATAAACACTGCTTATGATGCTGCTTTTCTCTATTCTAGTCTATTCTAGTCTAGTCTATAGTCTATTCTATTCTATTCTAGTCTAGTCCAACAGTCAACACATTAACAGTCTCATCTAACTGTATTATCTAACAGTCTAACAGTAACAGTCTAATGTCTTTCTGTAGTCTGACTGTCTATCAGTAACAGTCAATCTTTCTGTAGTCTGACTGTCTACAGTCTAATAGGTGGTCTAGTCATACAAGTAGTCTATAGTCTATGCCATTACGGCTAGTCTAGCGAAGGTTTATTGTGTGCAAGCGTAAGGATCACTATTCTGGCGTATAGAAAGTTCCAGTCTAGTCTAGTCTCCGTTCTTATAGTCTTCTGCAATGTAATCAGTAGAACAGTCAAAGGTCTAGTCTAAGTTCCAGTTCCAGTCTAGTCTAAGTTCCAGCTCCAGTCTAGTCTAAGTTCCAGTTCCAGTCTAGTCTAAGTTCCAGTTCCAGTCTAGTGTACCATCAGTGCACCCAGTCTAGTCTGTATTTAACGAATAGTCTCAGCTAGTCAGTTGTTTTGACAGACCCATTCTGCAGGAACACTGTGATGGTCCAATAGTCTTGATAAGCGAAGTCTGTAAAGACTAATATCGTTCATAGTCAAGTAGCCAGTCCAGGAGCCAGGGTCAGAATATGGTCCCTTCCCATCCACACTAATATAACTAGCTAACTCATATTTGCCAAATTGTAGCTGGTGCCTGGCTGATCCTCAAGAAAAGGCCGTACCACGATCTTGGGGCAAGGATGCCTTGCTCGAGGCCAAAGCAGGCATTATGGGTCCAAAGGATTTCACATCGGCACCCAGTCTTACCATGGGTCTTGCACCATAGAGCTGACTCAGACATTCAGACATTCAGACATTCAGACATTCAGACATTCAGACATTCAGACATTCAGACATTCAGACATTCAGACATTCAGACATTCAGACATTCTCAGATACATACAGATCTTCCATTAATCATTCACGTGCTTCTCAACTTTTCCAAGGTCAATCTTAGGAGCTCCGGGTTGGACCATTGGTCTGTATTGTCCACCTATCATTGTAGTGCACACTGCGGTTTGTAGCTTCTTTACCAGACCCAAAAGTCGAAGAAGGATTGCCATAAAGGCCCTGTAATAGGCCGCAGTTAGGAGGGGTCAAAAAGCCAGCAGAGTCCGCTTTGGTATGGGTTCTGCCGAACAGTTGATGCGAGGCTTCTGGACCCTGGATGTGGATTCGGCATGGTTGGCCAAGTGGCCGTGGGTGACTTCCCAGCTCGCTTTTCATGGTTTGTGCATAGACATCTTGGACCTGAACTACACAACGTCTAAGAGAGTATAGCATAGCAGAGCTAGTCTTCCCTCAGGTTTGAAGTCCTTGGCTCAGAGGTCTGGAAGACACTAGATGTTACCAGCCGTTCTGGCCACTGGCCGAGAAAGTACTGGCAGGAGATAGTGAATAGTACTATTAGCAGGTATTGGTAAAAGTACTGTCGTTGATCTTCGGACTCAGAGGTAGTAAGTAGCCTTAGCAGGTGTATTGAGAAGAACTTGATGAACTGAATGAACTTGATGAACTTGATGAACTTGATGAACTTGAAGAACTGAATGAACTGAATGAATTGAATGAATTGAATGAATTGAATGAATTGAATGAATTGAATGAATTGAATGAATTGAATGAATTGAATGAATTGAATG
>NKZV01001107.1:0-56962 GCA_002370175.1 Metschnikowia colocasiae
ATAAGTACCTGGAACAGAATGACTAGGTCCTGGAGGAACAGTCACAGTAGTGGTAGTGTGTGGAGTTGGGACAACTTCAACAGTACAAGTGGCCACCTTAGTACAGTCTGCAGCTGTGTATGTTCCTGGGACAGAGTGACTAGGGCCAGGTGGTACCGTGACAGTCGTTGTAATCTCACCACATTGTGCATCGTTAGGAGAAATTTGGTAGACCATGTCAAATATTGAGGTCAATTTTCCAGATGGGTATGTGATTTGACTCAAAAGCTTCCATTGAGTTAACCGATTAACGTACACAATCTTTATCGGGTAGTATAAGTTAGCTTCTAGTGAAACTGTGATGGCGTTGCTTGCAAAAGTACCCAAGGCAGTATCAGTCTTCATACCTTTGAATTGGGCGACAGGTGTGACACTTTGCAGACTGTCAGAACAACAGCTCCCGCTGCCACCAATGTAAGCAGCGAAGCCGTCATCTGCACCCAAATTAAAGACATAGTTACCGGTTTCTTGTGCATAAAAGTACCCAGTGAGCTCAACAGAGAAGTTGGAGGCTGTGATGTATTGGCCATAAATTGTTCCCATCTGGGGTCTGTTAACATTATCCGTACCACCTGAAAAATTGATATCAGTCACACCAGTAGCAGAAGCAAACGAAGGGTAAACAGTCTTGTAATAACTATCAAAGTAATTGTTGGTGTCAGTAATGGGTAAGTTTCCTCCTAGTGGAAGTCTGTAGAAAGTGGCGTCAAAACCAGTACTCAAGACTCTGTTGAAGCGGCAGCCAGTAGCGGCCCACACAACATCAGCGAAAGCCCCAAGAAGGATGTAGCTAATGACGGATGTTTTCATGATTGATGAGGTAAAGAGAAATGGATTGTCACCACCCTTTTATATGTTTTACAGCCATCCGTGGACGCGGAAACACAGGGAGGGTATGCCGCAGACTGCAGGGAGGTATGTCTGTAAGTTTGTCTGTATGCAAGACTAGTTACCACTAGACATCTCGTGCAGGCTCAAAAGTAGGTCAAGATCTATACAGGCTGCGTCATATGCAACTCTTTCGCAAAAACCGCAAGTACTAGGTATAGTTAAAAAATAAAATTTTCTTGGTTAGGCACTTTTTGACCTCCAAGTTTAGTTTTAGTCAGAATTCACAAGAAATATATGGAGTGAAGAAAAGGTCAAGGTGCGCTTTTTTGACACCGCTAGGTACGTGGAGCGCGCCAATTGAGCGTTGGCCTGTAGTAGTGCATATTGGTGCATAAAACGTTTACCGCGAGTACAGATACGAAAATGACAGGAAAGTATGAGATTTTCCAGCGTTGGTCAAGCGTTCACCCAAATAACTTGGAATTCCGTAAGAAAGAACATCGCAGGCGCTAGAAATTTAACGAAGTAAGAAATTAATCAAAGCGTCCATGTGCAAAATCACAACATCACTCCTCCTGGTTTTTTGCTTAGACTAATTTTTGGCGCCCACGAAGAAGAGTCCTGCATGTAGGCACATCTTCATGTGAGTTCAGATACCTCACTTTTAGAGTGTCTTAGTGAAAACTCGAGCGCGTAAAAGATAAGTACGCCCATGAGCAGACGAGTCACTATCTACCAAATCAAGATTGTTAATCACAAGAAGGAAGTCTATTTCCTTCACAACATCTTGCCTCATGCACCACGCCTTTGAGAAACGTTTCCCAATCCGCTTGTCAAGGATAACTACATAGCTCTAGCTTTGTGGATTCCTTGATTTAACATGAGCATTTTCCCAGGTCAACATTGCTATTGACTGAATGTTGCAGACGCATTGCCCAATCTCAAATGCACTTCTTTTTAAAGATGCAGTTCTCTGTGGTACTACAAAATTACTCTCCTGTGTGGTAAGTCACTAACCTCTGGTTCCGAACCAATCAAATTTTAGTGCATTCAATGTGGTAAGTCTGCAGAGTTTGCGGTTCTAAAATTAAAAATTCTAGTATGCATGAAACATGATTGAGGGAGAAAAGTTACCCAAAACGAACAGCGGTCATCGTCACTGCAGTGCGAAAACGATGCCCCATGCAAGTTTTTTCCGTGCATGCTAAAGCAGTGTGCCGTATCTCGACAATGCTTCCCGAAAAACGGAAAAAAAAAATAAAAAAAAACTAAAAAAAACTGAAAGATAGAAAACCACTAATAATGTTCGAAAAGCAATTTACGAGAAGATGCTCAAAAATGATTTAGAACGAAATGACAAATTCCACGGTATTAAAGCCCTGCAACCCTGTGGATTCTACTTTGATATGCCACTCACAATCAAGAACCAACCTCTAGACTTTTATCATAGTACTTTTAATTACACATGCAGCACACTTCTTTCAGCTTAAATCTTAGAGGGTGGAATTTCCCGTGAACGTGAAGGTCGCAGATATGCGTTGTGTGTATGATGTTTTACGACTACGTCAGTACATGCATGAACGTTTAACTTCTGCAAATTTCTTTGGCTAATACGTGCATGAAACGCCCCAAAAAATCCTTCCCCGCCATTTACGTCATATTGTTGAAGATTAACGTTTTTCCAGGCCCTCTTGTCTATCTGTATGACGCGTCAGAGGCATAACAAGCCATCTTTTCGTAAAGTCTTCAAAAAGGTTCGGCCCCTGATTATTTATATTACTAAAGCTTGCTCATGCAATGCCAAAGAAGGTGACTCTCTTTCTGACTCCTATGTGTGCGCTCGGGAGGATATTCCGTGCATTCGTACATGCGCCTCTTACTTTCGGGGGGGCTGAGAAAAATGCGCCTGGGCTAAAATAATTTCGGCGTAGAGTATGTCTAGCAATGCAATAAACGCCAACATGACCAATAATCTTTACGAAACATGCAGTGAAAAAAAATTATTCTTTTTTTTCATGCTGCCTGGTCGCCTCAAATGTTAGACGCCCTATGCAGCTGAGAATGTTTTCCTCGAAGGTAAGAATGTGGTAAGGTCAAATTTCTACCTTTCATAATGTACTACCTTCAGAAAACCAAACCTACTTTCGGTGTAGCGCGTAGCCTCTATCGGGTTTCAAGAAGGAGATTCTCCTAATGGACCCGCTTGGCCAGTTACTACCAAGAGCCAGCTATGGTGGCGCTACTCTTTGAAGGAACTGCGGTGTTGTATAATTTACACTACGTTGAATCCTGAGCTAAAAAACTGGACAGAACTTTTGGTTTGTCAGCAAAATTTTTTATGTGTACTTACGAGCTCAATTCATCCACAAGGTTGTTAGTGACATCAGAATGCCTCAATTCCCGGAAAGAGAATTCAAATTGTAAGTAGATAGGAGTAAGTGAGGGCCCATTCACTGCTAGAACAAAAAGAGATATATCCAAAAATTGTCAATTGTTTTTGGTGGAAATCCAAACATTCTTGGGGCAAGTGGAGCTTACAAACTTAAGCCTTACATCTTTGTAAAGCGTTCGAAGGGTTCTTTAAAATTCTCAAGGAAAACTAAATTCGTGCTTTTTTTCAATACCACACCGATTCCAAATTTATGAGGCAAACTAGTTTGAAAAGCGACTCACTAAGGGACTTGCAGTCATAAAAGAAATCTTTTGAACAGCTTATGGCATGTGGTGAAACGGAGCACCGCATTCTCTAGCCACATGCATGAGCAAGCATAGATCCCCTCCACAGTTACTCAACTTTCTATATGAAGAAAATGTTTGGCCAATTCCAAATTATACAGGAATACGTTTAGCGTCTTCCAGCTCAACAAAATAAAGCTTGGTCCTATGATGTACAGGTCAAGTGCTGCATGATGGCCATGAGGAACACCACATACGCACACCACCCAATTCAAAGCAAGGAGCCCTCGGGGATTTGCCAGAAGGACAAGAGCTGCTTTAATACTTAGGTGAAGTACAATTAGAGCTATAATAAGTCTATTCTTTTGCCTCGCTAGGAAAAGGTTGTAGGGAACTGTAAAGAATGAATACATCTACCTTTGGGAGAAAAGGTTGCGAGTGCGCATACATATTGGTGCATGCGTATGCAGAAACCGCAGAGGCGGGCACCTGAGGAAATAGCAGAGCGCCTGAACACATAGCCCCACCTTTAACAGTAAGCAGCCTTGTGGTAAAGGGCCCATCTTTCCCTGGGAAAATCTCAAGAATAAGATACCATGACAAGATGAACTCATACTTTGCTCCATTAGAACTCGAGAAACTTCCCATGGTTCCATCCTCAATACAGTTGCTAAAAAACCTAAAGGGGAGTTACCCTGTTAAACAAATAATTTAGCTTTTGCACTCCTAACTAGTGCTTGATCAAAGAACATCAAAGGCTGCCGGGTTATGTGTTTTGCCAATACCACTCTAAGGATTATATTTAAAGCCACCAACCAAATTACTCCGGAGCACAAACTCTTTGCGGTAGGACTCAGAGCTTTAAACGCACCTAACTATGATACCAAAAGAATTTGTGAAGATATGAATGGATTTTGAAGTATACAGTCTTGAATGGAAGAAAGACATGTTCCACCGGCCTTTTTTAAGGCATTATTGCAAATATTGAAGAGGTGTTTGATACCAAATTAATATATATCTATTGGCGAGAATTGAACCCAATATGGTTTGAAACGAATTTAAATCAGTAAATTAACAAAGCACTGCACCAACGTGCACACTATATGTAAAAAGACAAAACTTGTGTGCTCCAACGAAGTGCAAAGCAGGAACTTTCCGCGTGATCTTACTTTGAGGCAATGCTTTGCCCTACAGTTTCAATGCTCATATATATCGAAGGTTGATACACACTTCGCTATCCAAAAGACAGCAATAGTTCACACTGAGTGTATTCATTGAAGTCCTGACTTCTGCCCATGACATGGAATATTGAATTAAAGCAAGAAGAAAAAAGGCTATGGCTGCAGAAAGATTTAAAAGTTCCGAAGAAGCTTCCAACTCCTCGTAAATAAAATAAGTCCCAATGTCTGTGCACTTAGTATCTGTTTGCAGTCCATCAAAAAAAACCAATCCAAAATTTCCATGAAGAATCCGAAGAATAATACTTTTTTCACCTCCAAGATTTGATTTAACATAAAGCAGAAAAACTAGTGGATGAACTCCCTCGTTTGGACGTACGAAGAACGGTTCACAGAGCGAAAGCGAATTCTTCTTCTTGAAACACAATGGAAACCTCCATTTCCACTATAAACTCTGGTACCAGTCACTAGAGATGAGACGGGCAGGGTGTAGGAAGTCGTTTTAATTCAGAAAGGTGGCTCTGCAGTGAAATCAACATAATTGTAGTTGCGAGGTGCTCGCACTGGAACCCTTCATCAACGGTGATAACAATCCCTCAATATAAAACGGAAATTCCAAGATAAACCCATTAAAGGCTTCTCAGACTTTTTGTTTGGTTGCTCAGGTAAATTAAATCACGCCCAGTTTATTAAAGTGATACCTCTGTATAATTGTTTTCTCAAGGGTTGTAGATTATAGTAGACTTTCCGCTCGCAAGAAAAAACCGTGGTTAACTTCCGCGCCTAATGTACATGTAGAGTTTAATTTATGTGGCAGGTCTAGAAAAAGTTGACCCTTGATGATATTTAGTGCACTACACATGCGGTGATGTGGAGCCTACGCAATACACCTAGAGATAATGTTAGTTTTCAGACTGGTATTTATTGAATGTAACTTGGCTCTAATTCCGTGTTATCTTCAATAGTTCCGAGAGAACTCCTGGTTACAAACACGAGGAATAGCTCCCTCTTTTATATGCGCCATCAGCCACATAATAGACGAGAGTTAGACGAGCATTATGCGAGGGTTAGACGAGAATTAGACGAGGAGGATTATCTCCAACGTGGCCTCTTCTCATCGTCCAGCATTGTTTCACCTGCGTGCGGTGATTGGGAACATGCAGGAACTCATTCCTCTTGTTCACGATTCAGCACACGTCAACAGATAAGAATAGATTTTTCCACAACCAGGAACCGAGATTGAGCTGGCAATTGGGTGCCAGTGACTCAGAATACACGACTCCGCTCGCTGAGGGCTCATCAACGAATATACAAATTACGAAGTAGTGAAAGAATCTAACAAATTCATTCTTTGATGATTTCGCGAATGGCAGATTCGAGGAGGTATAATTACTTCACGAGGATGGCTGTCACAGGCTACGACCGACTAACTAGTCTAGGCAAAACTTTCAGCTTTTACCCATAAAACATGGCAATAGTTGCAGCCATTTGGCGCGCATCGTATCTTTAGCCTCATAACCATGGGTTGCACACTATGCATATCGCGACTATGACATCTACATCTCAGTGGACTACTATTCATACTCGCAAAACTTACTGGCTCATTTTTTGGTGTTCCAGTAACTTAACGTTCTCTGCTAACCAGAAAATAATTAAATTACAGGTTCTGACCCGACCTTAGAGTTACAAGGATAAAATCCCTTTTCCATTGGGTCTTTTGATGGCCAATCGATTCGGTGACCTTTATTACAGAATGCTCAAAGTATCTATCAGGGTATTTTCGGTCCATCGGTAACTTTGTTCTCGGAAACCGAAAGGTTTTAAAGGCTTTTTCATGGGATCTCAATCTGATGTAGACGATATTGCTACCTGAATTGATAAACTTCTATTTTTCTTCAACCAATGCTCCAAAGAGACTTAAGACTCACCGAACACCTTCAAACTAGATTTTGTGCATGTTAAGATTTTTCCAAGCTGGATTGCGGTGGGTCTGGCACACAGCGACTTGCTTCCTTCTACCGGATAAAGTAAAGCAATGCGCAAAGCATTGATGGTGGCATCATATACTTTGTTAAATCTTACCAATACTCCACCACGTGTCATTGGCCATGAGATTGTGCTACATTTTTGGGCGAAATCAAAGATGCAGACAAACTTTCAAGCATACATCAATTATTCATGTCTAGATCATTTTCGGCAAAACCCTTGTGTCTTATAGGATGTGGCATGTACCATTCAGACTTGTACACTACCTTAACTTGCCCTTTAATGTGAGGACTCTGTCTGCGTCCCCGTCCAGGCAAACCCGGTTTTCAAGCAAGGTGATTTAAAAACAAACTTCACCAGCCGAATATAAATATGAACGTTCCAACAACAATTCTAGGAACACTTAAAGACTTTAAAAGGTTACTAGACCACTATTTGGAACAACACTTTCAAGAGGGGTTCTTCTTTGACTAAGAATATCTAGCCGAGCACCGGGAAAAGTCACGTGCGCTGAGCTGTGTAATGTCCCACGAGTGGAGAGGGCCAAGCAGAACCCTCCATTCACTAATCAACTTTAACTTAGGTTACAGGGTTTATGGACGCACGAAAACTTCATCATCACAAGCCTCACTTACCGCGGAAGGCTCTTGTCTTCATCGAGAAGTAGTTGTCTTCGAAGGTGATATTGACAGGCCGCCGATTCTTGTCAAGTAGGAGGGCGTTACCGTTTTTTATTTAAAGAAATAATGTGATGTACAAGGATGTCTTTTATTTCTGCAAAAAGGCACAAATATTGGCAGGTTCTGCACATGCAGTAGCGGGGACTGAAAAGGTAAGGATTAATCAATTGCTAATCGCGGTGTTCTCGGATACCCCCAAGGAAAAGGCACGTAGCTTGTTTCAAGAAGGCCAAAATGTGAAGAATTTTCTCAACAATTTGTTGGATTTTTGTTTTTCTGTACCTTATTAGTTATGTTCCTCGTTAATAATCATTCAAGGTGGGCATTGTTTCCGTGACAATAGCTACGCGAATCTGTCAGTATGTCCTGATACTCGCATGTTTTCAGCCACGCTAACTGAAAATCATTTTCAGAGATGTTCCCCACCAATATGCGTTCTTTCAATCACTATTCTTGGCGAATGAATCTTTGACTTTAAAAACCCACATTATATACCTTTTGCGGATGAATGATCTTGTTGCAATATAATTAGTCTTAGCTTGACTCAATTCGGGCTAAAACCGAGTATTTGAATTATGCTCAAGTAAACTTGTATTCTTTAGCTCAAGAAATTAAAGTTCTTAATAGTCCGTCTCAGGAGGATTCTTGACTCTTGTCATTCAAGTTAAAGGAGTCGCATCTCTGGTGGGGTTAGTAGCGAAAGACATTTTCGTATTTGCTTCATGGCTTTCTATCTTTCAACCTTTCAGATGAGTGATGTGTTCAATCAAATCGAAAGTTGTATCTCCTCTGATTATTTTTTATTACTAATCTGCGAAACCTCAGGCATGTTTAACAAATATGTCGCCTGGGGTTTCGCATGAAGTCCACCAACTGGCATAAGAGAAGCAAATCCGGACAACACTAATAACGTGGTCAACAAGCAACATGGGCCGTGTATCACCCAGAGTCGGGGATAATTAGAAAAAGAATGCAACCAAACGGATTTACAACCAGCAATTACGCATAAGCAGTTATCCCCGCTTGTAAACGCCGCTCACCGAAGTTATCGCCGAAAGCCTCTCACGTATCTGTCCATGGGTGGTCAACATTCTGGCAACTAGCAAATGAGAGGATAAAATCTCAGAACCTGTGAAGTTTACATTAAAGTAAAAGGGTCAACCACAGTATACTCTGTAAGTTCGAACCTACTTGAGAACAATCCCTGGACGGACCCTAGTATTAGAGCCACGCTACAAAAATTGAATAGTTTTCAATTAAGAGAACTGAACGACTTATAGTTACCCCGATGATAAAGTAAGCCCTATTGTTGCAATAAACAGTATACCTCTGGAGTGTCATCCGTGGATACTCTATGGCGTCCCTGGTGTACGGATGTTTACCGCAGACAAGGTGCAAATTTTGAAAAAAAGGAGTGCACACAACCACTGTCTTTGCCTGCCTGGCTTCTTCACACCATCTTGCAACATGCGCATCTCCTAGTCAGGATGCACATGGCACATTACCTGTTCGAAATCAAATCATGAAGTAGAAAAAAACGTTTCTGGTATTTGTGAGATTGAATGAATTGCTTTTTCAATTTTCCTCGGACATTTTCTCCCATGTTCTATTTTTAATTTGCATATTTAAGTTTTATGTTGGTGCTCGTGCTTTGATCCGCGTATTGCTGGAAACTTGCAAATGTGGAAAATGCGCTCATGAAATGCCAGCAAGTTCAGCTCAGCTTTCGTATGAGCCAATTTTTACACTGCTTTCTTGTAATTTCAACTTGAACTTACTGTTTTTTCTGCTCCACCAAATAAATTACAGACTTTGCAGTCAATACTACATCAACATTGACTACCCGCACTGATTTGATCAAACTCCGTGACCTAGCTAAAACCAGGCAAGTTTGTAAGCAAGTCCGCATGATGAACATCACGCCTTTAGGCTGGTGCAACTCATGCACCGAAATCTATAAGCAGAGGGGGCGAAACTTTATTGCTTGCGAATTAGGTATTGTGTATACAGCTCTGGTTTGAAAAACTTCGCTGTTATCATCACGTGATATATACAAAGTCAAAAGTCTATTCGCACTTAATAATTCGGTCCACTAATGATACATGGTTGATCTATGGATGGAGTCTATTTGGTAATTTTTGCATACATCATTGTCTTAGGCAATTATTAAGACGGATTTATTGTAGTGAAGCAGCATACACAAAACATTTGTTACCCCAAGTGCATACACCGGGCGAACTTTAAGTTGTACACACCTACAAATCACACCCCGGGGGGCGATTTACAGTCAAATACTTTTTCAATTGGATATTAAACTCAAGTAAGTGATTAAGGGGTTAGTTGCTAGTAATAAAGGAGTGATACTTGAGCTCAACTGAGAGCCAAAAGTCTGCATACAAGAAAATATTTCCGATTTCTTCTTCACGGGTATGCTTGTATATTGTTTCGATGAACTTTTCTGGGTGTAGTGTTATGCTGAGAATCGGAATCTGAGATAAAAACTTTAAATTCGATGGTTTCATTGACATCACTCTGTAAATTGACAAAATATGTACAGGGGAAGCAATAAAGACATGTGATTCCTGCTTTAAGGAGAATTCCCTAAAACGAAAATTCCGAAAGCCTTAAATTAGTGAACTTAAGCTATTGTTGTTCCAGGAAGAACGTGTATCTCTCGTAGCTGCCGGTTGGCTGCCATATGCAATCATTAAATAACGGATACAAATTGAAGACTGGAGTGTTTTACAAGTGTCGCTTTTTGAAATGTCTGACTTGTAAGATTGTTTAAAATCTATTCTCGTGATAGAATGTCAGTGCAATAAAATGTCTTGTATAATTGCATGATGCCAAAATACTACACTAGCATGGATTTGCCTTTTTTCTTCGCCAGAAATTAATTTAAACCTTGTATCATTAGCTCTCATTCCTGGAATTTGAGCAGCACCCACAAATACCTCCGCAGTACCCACATCTACTTTTGGAAGAGAATAACTTCCACCGTTTACTCTTATTCTTCTAGGAACAGAAACTATGATGTTGAAGAAGAATACAAAAATATTCAGGGAGTATTGACAAGTTAGATCACTTAAAAGACTTGCTTTTGAAAACTTTCATGACATCCCCAAAAAATTGTCCATTCGAAACCAAATTAGAGGGGGGACGAATGTTTGAAGAACATTTTTGATGTTATACTGGACATCATCGACAAACTTGCGCAAGATTTTATTCATTCTTCTACATTTACAGCTGACGAAAGAGTAAACCTTGTGAGGAAACCTTGGATCTTGATTTTTGAGGGCAAAAATGAATTATTTCCCTACTTTGCTCTAGGCAATTTAGATTGGGTTTCCCTACTGCTCTATGGACTTCTAGATATTGAGTTTCAGATTTCATGCATATTCTGAATAATGTAAAACTTGGATGGTGACTGCTTTTCCAAGTATTCTGTATGTCACCAACAAACCCATTCCTTGTTTCTCAAGAGGCACGTGTCAACGAGTACTTAGCAGGTACGGAGTCAAGGTACTTCGTAGATGCATTGTATGCAGACCTATGTGGTACTATGTGCAGGTTACTGACATCACACCCCATCTTGTACTTTGGTCTTGTAAGGTACAACTTACATATCCCTGTATATTAATCTATACTAAAACATAAGCTGAAAGCACGTGTATTCAAACACCAAGATTAGAAATCCCAAAAATAACATAAGGTGCACGTTTCCAGACCAAAGACTTAAAGCTACCTTCATACAAACAGCATAAGTAGCGCATGTACTCGGTCTTGAATAGTACGACGTAAGTTTTTCCAAGAGTAGATTGCTTCTGGGGTATTTATAAAAACTAAAGGGTCTCGCAATCAATATTAGGACTCTACCAGCTTGACCGCAAAAGAATAGCCCTAGTTTCAAGAGAATCGAAGACTTTTTTCTACCTTCACTGATCATAGACGTTGCATGTATATTTCGCGCGAGTCTCAATCTACGACCTGGTGCAAAATGTGACACTTAATCAGTAAGAGTTGACACCACAAACATACTTGACTGGCTCCGAACTTGTTGAAATTTAGCAAAAGTTTGAGAGCAAGACCTCCCCTATGGGACTAGAAACTACTTTGCTAATTCTGGTCCCAAAATTTGAAGCTAAGGGGTCGGAATTAAACTTACGACGACGGCGCGATATAGGCGTGTGACAGGTTTCCGTTGAGATTTGGTCTCATTAACCGGATTCAGTGCGTAATTCCGGTACATTTAATAATCTTTTCAATCTAAGAGGGACCACCAAGTCACACCTGCAGTGAAATGGAAAACTGGCGAGGCTTATAAAGTTGCGTATTTGCACCGAAGGTTGTTAAATAGCCCCGAGTTTGTCTCTTTCCCACCTTCATCCAACAATGCTGTTAAAATACTTAGTAATATTTTTATTGTCGGCAGTCGTAACTTCAGCAAGGACTCTTGCTTCAACCAATGAGAATTTTTTAAAATTGGATTTTGATGTTATACCAGGCGATTATTATGAAGACGCTTCTTCCCATGGCAGACTGGGCGATTCATTCCCACGCAAACTCAAGAACAAGCTCACTTTTTACCAAACGGTTCTCTATATGGGCTCTAAAAAGAGCGAATGTGAGGTGATTATCGATACTGTCTCTTCCGATTTATGGGTGATGGACAAAAATGCAGTCTGTGAAACCCGATCTAAGGAGCGGTGAAGGTTGGCTCGAATGATAAAGTCAGCGATGCTGTTTTTGATGACTTTGACGCTACTGAGGATACTGTTAAAGGATATTCCAATTCCAAGGGTAGTGGATCTATGCCTTCGAATAGGGACTTCTCAAAGAGTTCATGCAAGAAGTTAGGATCGTTTGATACTGCCTTATCTCGTACGTTTCGAGAAAACAAAAATGCCCCGGATTTTTTTGTGTCGTATGACAACGATAATTACGCCTCCGGAGCTTGGGGCACGGATATAATTGAGTTTTCAAACACAAAAATGAGAATGACCTTTGGTGTGGCCAAACAAACTCTGTGTAGACGAGGAGTCTTGGGGATTGGTCCTATGTCCGGAGTTTCCACGAAACTGGACCTCGGTGGCGGACACACCTATGGAAACTTCCCTGCACAATTGAAGAATTCTGGGGCCATCGAAAAGATTGTCTACTCCTTGTTCTTAGACAAATCCCTTCTCGTGCAGGGCTCACTTATTTTTGGCGCAGTCGATCACACGAAATATATGGGCCGATTACAAACGGTCCCAATTGTGAATTTGAACAATTTTGGCTAAAGGCCGGACAAGCCTGCTATTGTTCTCAATAGAATATATTTGGAAAGCCAAAAACAAAAAGTTACCATATTGGACGAGCCAATTGCAGCCATATTGGACCCGGGAAATTCATATCAAGACTTGCCTTATAATGTCTTGATGAATTTGGCCAGTCTGCTTCTGGGGAAATACTCCACTGAAATGGGCGTTTTCAATGTTGACTGTCTGTACAGGGGATTTTCGGGTAATTTGGTGTATGATTTTTCGGGCATCAAAATCAAGGTCTCTTTGAATGATTTGATAGGTAACTATAATGGCTCCTGTTTCTTGAAATCCCTCGCCAGCAAAAACGATTCGTTATATGTATCTGCCACTTTGGGAGAAATGGTTCTCAGATACACATATCTCGTGTTTGATTTAGAAGATTTCGAGATTTCTATGGCCCTGACCAAATATTCCAACCGCGAAAATGTGGAGGTCGTTAGCAGCACCATCCCCCTGGCTGTGAAGGCACCCAGATACTCGTCCACCCGCCTTGCGACCTCTCTCAGTGAACAGACAGTAGCAAAATTTAGTCCTCGGGGTGGCAAAAAAAAAAAAACTAAGGGCTTTGCGGGTGCCAGAAGTATTCAGGTTGGAAGTTAGGGTCTTGGTGCGGGTCACTACATTGGATCTGAATACGCAAATTCCGACTAGCTATATGAATACTTGGTTTTGTACATTTCTGTTAGATTCTTTGATAACGTTTAGTACTTTGTAATTCAGTGTATTTGTTCGTTGATCTCATTCTTACGTTTTAATCTGCGCTACTTCCACACCGAGGAAAAAGCGACTCTAACTTCAGCTCAAACGTTCCTATTGAAAACGGCGAGATCCTCCGGTGAACCTTCGGAAACTTGCTAGCCCTTGACCCAACTATACACTTGCAACCTCACTATTTGCGGTGCTTCGTAAACAACGAGTCAAGGATAGGAAGTGAGTTGAATTCGAGAGTACCTCGGAAAAACCAGCTACTCATTCAGTACTTTCGACACATAACTTTAAACAGACCGAGCTTAACTATGCGTTTATGGCTATTTCACGCGCTGTGTTGGCCCCTGTACATCTGCATGATGATTACGTGCAAAATAAAACATGAAGCTAATAGAGACACAACTTAGTTTTTTTCATGACTAAACCCAGAAGATCCGCAGACTCCTGATAACTTGTAAGTGTGGTTGGAAAGTAATCACGGAGTAATTCATGCCTGTATGCCGTACCCGCATCATCGGATGAATGAAGCCTGACAGACAATAGGTCCTCATCAGGTACTCAGCCTCTGCCAAGGAAATTATCTGGGGCTTACATAATTAACAACAGACCACATTTTCTTCTATTTGGGGTTTCATCAAAGACTCTACGCAGGTCTTGATGATCAATTATACACCGGTACTAGGTGTTCGACATCGCATGCGACTTAGCGTTCTAGACAAATTCAATTTTTTCCAAGAAATTTACATCTTCAATGAGGCCAACTCTCATTATACCAACATAATGAATCCACCGATCCTCGTAGGTTTTACTCGCCCTTGTTCATTGTACCAGAAATAGACCCGCCGATACGCGAGACGCATCACAATGTATGATTTTCGGTTCCATTAGCGAGTTGGCAAACACTTTAGTTTACCGAGACATCCAAATCTTCACTGAGTGTCCCTTCCCTTGGTGTTTTGGTGATTTTTGCAAGTACGCAAAAGCAATCCCGAGTAAGGAAAGAGACAACGCATCCGCCTTGGGTGTCGTGCGTCTCGGTCAGTGCCCACAACCATCAAGGGAAGAGCCGGGAGATTTTTGGAATTTAGGTGTGCATAAAAAAATCTCACTTTTTATTTGCTCAAACCGTTTTTGCAATAGTTTCATCTCTGACTTGCTAGACTAGTAAATCATACTTCGAACTTACAAAGAATCGTTTTCCGTGCAATTAAGAATTCAAGGTTTTGAATCAGCATAATTTGGAAGGATTGCAAAAACCAGAAAAAAGATACTTCATTACTGATAAAAATCCCAGGTAAACTACACGGGACCGATTCTGACTGTCTGATGTTGAGAGACTTTTTCGTATCTTCCTCCGGTTGATTAACTAATGTAGCTAAGGTGCACCACATATACATTATACTCATTCATTCATAGAAAACAATTCTTTTACATTAGCATTCCACGACTACTCTAGGGACTAGGGAGTAGACACCAAGTCAAGTTTGGCGCTATCGATCGCCTGTTCTTTTGAAAATCCTTGATTAATCCAAGGATTCATTACAAGTTTATGACACCTTCCTGGCTGTCAATGACGACACCGGGAGAATTCAATTGATTGTGCCGGCTTTCAATGTTGCTGCCCACACCGGTAGCCGGTGCGGCTAGAGATACCAAATAATTTGGGTCACGTGGAAAATTGCTTTAGACGACTTGTAATTCTTAAACGGATGGTAATGCTTATACGAGTAATAATGCTTACACGTCTCGTACTTAAACGAATTTTATTTACTGATCATAATTTCTCATCTTTTGCACCTTTTCTCGGGACATACGCAGCCCTATCATATGGAAACGTCAAAAGAGAGCAGCATATATCAACACAGAAAGATCCTTCATCTGATGTAAGATCTTTCAAAAGCAGTTATGCATTAAAGCGCCAAAACATGTAGTTGTATTACTGTAGCCGCTGCGTCAATTAATCAAGTGAATTCTAGACCTCTGCACCTTGGAGAGTGTGGTCACAAATACGTCTTTAAAGGAGCGCTTGATGCAAAGAAAATATACAAATACACAGAGATTGACACAGTGTTCAGATTCTAGGAAATGAATCTGTTCGGTTGGTGCAGGACGATCAGGGCACTTGCTTAAATTAAATCCGAAGCTCGCAATCGACAGCAATACCTTCGGTAAAGGAGAACAATAAGCCGCGCCCACAAACTCACTCTTCCTATTCTTCTGAAGAAGTGGAGCAATATCGGATAGATCACACCACAATTTCACTCTTCTATATTTTCGTGACCGGGGTAAAGTTACGAATCCCAAGTACCTAAACCCCGCCTACCGTGTATACCAAAAGACTTTGGAGTTCTTCTACTCTGTTCCCTGGGCGTACATAGTTCTGTTCTTCAATGACTTAATAACTGGCCCTATGCGTACAATGCAGATCTTCTGCGCGTAGACGGTCAACACAATTTAGACATGACAGCTGATTCGAAAGATTCCAGTAAACAGTCACCTTGAGAATAGGCTTGATAAACGCTGGCTAATAAATATTGAAGTAAAAAGCAGGCTTTTGGTAAAATTCAATAAAGACACAGTTGCCGAGACATGACTGGGGGCGGAGCTCTTCTGCATTGTTGCCTATGTCACTTGGCGTAGTGAATTTTTCAATAAGCGAGCGCATTTCGAGTGGTGGCTGGTTTGATTTTTCCTGCATCTCTGCTTACCACTAAGCCCAAGACTCGACTGCAACAATACTGAACAATTCATTTATAGCCCCTGCACACGTTCTTCCAAGACTCGTGTTTTTGATTGTCGATCTATGAGCTGGAGCATTGGTGAACACGTTATTTTATCTTATATGCATTGTTTCCATGCAAAGGTTCTTTGGCCAAATAAACCCTTCCCACAGAAAAAAACCCCAATAAAAACTGTCTAATGATTCCACTGGACTACAGGTGCACTGGATGTCATCTAATCCAACTGACAGCCATCACAGTCTTGAAAAATTAGAGAAAAGAGGCACATGGTGCTCATTTTATCAACCACTACTGACGCGACTTCTTCTCTACACAGGAAACTTGTTCATGCGCGCTATCGCTCTGCAGCCTACACGATTGCAAACCATGGGCAACCGCTGCCGGTTGTGGATACTAAACATACAACCCTTGGGGTATATATAAGACCCCAAGCCTCAGTAAATTTTTTCCTCAGACTCGTCAGATGTTCAAATTAGCTTTGGTTCTTGCTGCGCTTTTAGCTCAGGGCAATGCCTCGAATGCCCCAGGCTGCACTCCACCCCAAGAATTAGGTATAGGCTTTCGGGCTGATTTCTACCACTACCCTTTAGGGGATAATCTGGGATGGAATAAAGACTTCTTTTTTGACGGTTACAAGAAATTTGGCTTCTTGAAACTGGTTGATGGCATCACCGAATCCGGCTTTGATATTTTGAACCATGTTTCTCCACGCACAGTGAAGAACGGCTTCATCTATGATACTCCAATAACCACTTCCAACTACACCATTGAATTGAGTGGCTTTTATAGGGCCACGATAACTGGAATACATACATTCTCACTTTCTGCTGACAACGGAGCTTCTTTGCTGTTCGGCCCCGGCCAACGTTGCTGCATGGATAATGTTGCTGCTGGTTTCCATTTGCAAACTTTAGGCCCTTATGGCGGCGGAGGTAACTTGAAGGAAAATAGAAAGATTCGCTCTACCTATTTGGAAAAAGATGTTTACTATCCAGTGAAAATTGTTACATTCAACTGGTTTCAAAACGGAGGTCTTGATGTAACCATCCGTAATCCCGGAAGCTCTTTCGAGACTGATCTTGCCCGTGAAATTCTCCAGTTGAATCTCAACGAAGAAGCCTGCCATACCCCTGATCCTCCTAAGGAACCTCAACCTCCTAAGGAACCTCAACCTCCAAAGCAGCCTCAACCTCCAAAGGAACCTCAACCTCCAAAGGAACCTCAACCTCCAAAGGAACCTCAACCTCCAAAGGAACCTCAACCTCCAAAGCAGCCTCAACCTCCTAAGGAACCTCAACCTCCAAAGGAACCTCAACCTCCAAAGGAACCTCAACCTCCAAAGGAACCTCAACCTCCAAAGGAACCTCAACCTCCAAAGGAACCTCCAAAGACTACTCAAAAGGAAACTCCAAAGGAAACTCAACCTCCTAAGGAAACTCAACATCCAAAGGAAACTCCAAAGGAAACTCCAAAGGAAACTCCAAAGGAAACTCAAAAGGAACCTCAACCTACAAAGGAACTTCAACCTAAAAAGGAATCTCCAAAGGAATCTCCAAAGGATTGTCCAAAGGATTGTCCAAAGGAATCCCAATCTCAAAATGAATCTCAACCTAAAAAGGAAGCTCAATCTCAAAAAGAGTCTCAACCTAAAAAGGAAGCTCAATCTCAAAAGGGAGGTCAATACAATGGCAATACATCTTCTTCAAAAGAACTTGGAAACAAAAGCCCGGAAGTCGGTGCTAAACCTTCTGCTGGACCAGCGCGTCAAAAGTCAGCTGAGTCCTCCAAATTCCAAAAGACCAACGTTGCTTCCTCTAAAGTCAATGTTCAACACCAAACCATGGTCAACAAGCAGCACCAAACGATCACAAAAACCATCACCACCTCTGTTAGACCTGCAAATGGCTCTTTGCCTTTTTCAGTTCAATCTTACGAAGGTATGGGTCATAAGAACATGTTTGCTGGCTTCTTGGCTGCTTTGCCTCTTGTGCTTTTGGCATTCTAAACCTCTCTTTTGGACACTAGAGGCCGCAACTGAAATTCTTCGACCTATAAATGTCCAAGAAGCACCAGATTTATAGTCAGGTTCTTACCTTTCGTTTGTTTTCAACTTTACCGTAATTCTATTATATATAGATCAAAGAAATCTTTTTGTTCAATTCCCCGTACTCAGTTCACATGGTTGAGGTTCATTAAAGTAGGAATCACAAACCCCAGAAACAAGGCTTGGCGTACAGTCCCCATATTAACGCTGCCCAAGAATTATCCCAGGTGTCTAGAGAATGATGAGAGAATTTTTTGTCCACATATCAGAATCATTCATTATCAGAATCTCTCACCTCAGCTTTGATAGAATATACAAAATTGTTGGGTATTCGCGTCAAAGGGCTATTCCATTTTTTGGTGAGGGTACAGGTGGCGTCTACAGCTGCAAGGGTGGTGGCCGTTAAATGCTGTAATCTCCGTGGGCTGGTCTCCCCGCAAATTTTCTGTACAGGCACGTGGGGCCATTCGCAAATCACAGCGCATGCTTATCTAAGCGCATAAAGACAACCTCAGAACTATAAATAACGCCACAGACCCGGTGTATATAAACGAGCCAAATTTCTTCTACATACTTCTAAAATTTACCGGTTTTCATCATTTTTATTTTAAACATCCCATAAAATGTTACTTCCAAAAAACCCCGTGATCATAGTGGGAGGGGGGTTGGCTGGTCTCTCTGCGGGCCACCAAGCGTATCTCCGTGGAGCCAATGTGGTTTTATTAGACAAGCAAGGGTTTCTCAGCGGCAACAGCGGCAAAGCCACATCTGGCATAAACGGTGCCTTGACGAGAACACAAGTTTCTTTGAGCATTGCGGACTCCGTGGAGCAGTTTTACCAGGACACTTTGGCCACAGCAAAAGACCGGGCCAACCCCGACCTCATTAAAGTGCTCACTTATAATAGCGCAGATGCCGTGCACTGGCTTCAGGAAGTGTTTGGCTTGGACTTGTCTGTGGTATCCCGTTTGGGTGGCCACTCACAACCGCGTACACATCGTGGCAAGGATGCCAAGTTTCCCGGGATGGCAATCACTTATAAACTCCTCGAAAAGTTGGAGAATTTGGCAGCAGAGGAGCCCCACAGAGTGGTCATTCTCAAGAACACTCAGGTGATTGACCTCATAATTAACGATGCAGATGCTTCGCTGGTGCAGGGAGTCGAGTACAAGAACTTGATAACCAAAGAAAAGGGCGAGGTGCACGGCCCTGTGATTATGGCTACAGGCGGTTACGCCGCAGACTTCACAAAAAACTCCCTCTTACGGAAGTATCGGCCGGATATCATCGACCTTCCCTCGACCAATGGGGACCATGCCACTGGAGACGGACAAAAAATCATCATGAAGAACTCGGGCGTGGCCATTGACATGGACAAGGTGCAGGTGCACCCTACTGGGTTGATTGAGTACGACGACACCGATGCTGTTTTGGGAAAAACTACCCCTCGCTTTCTCTTTCTAGGCGCCGAAGCTCTTCGTGGAGAAGGGGGAATCATTTTGAACAAAAAAGGAGAGCGTTTCTGCGATGAGTTGGGGACCCGGGACTATGTCAGCGGAGAAATGCTCAAACAGTTGAACCAAGGGAACGGCCCTTTGCGGCTCGTTCTCAATACGCAGAGTGAAAAGACCCTTGACTTCCATATAAGGCACTACAGGCAAAGAAAGCTCTTGAAGACGCTCACTGGCCAGGAACTAGCTGATGAGATGGGCGTTCCCTTCGAGACATTAAAGGGCACCATCTCAGCATATAACGATGCTGCTGCAGGCAAGCTGAAGGACCCCTTTGGCAAGAAGTTTTACCCTACGACGCCTTACGACATGGAAAAAAGCAATGACTACCATGTTGCTTTTATCACGAGAGTTTTACATTTCACCATGGGGGGTGTGAAAATCAACGACAAGACCCAAGTCATCTACAAACACGGCGACCAAGAAACAGCATTCAAGGGCCTATATGCAGCAGGAGAAGTCGCGGGTGGGGTCCACGGCCATAACCGGCTCGGAGGTTCCTCGCTCTTGGCATGTGTTGTGTATGGTCGTTTGGCTGCTGACCAGTCATGTAGTTACTTGATGACTGCGTTGTCTTCTGCTTCAAGCAATGCTACAGAGCGTCTAAGTCAGATTGTCTTGCATATAGACCCTTCTTCGAAACGAATCACCATTGACTTCGAAGATAAAAAAGAGGCGGGCAGCGAAGGAAATGCACCCGTCAATGAGGTTGGTAGAGTTGAGCCCCCGAAGCAAGAGCCTGCCAAGTTGAACTCGAAATTCGAGATTCCGGACAAGCAGTTTACGGCAGAAGAAGTGGCCAAGCACAACTCTGAAAAGGATTGCTGGGTGATAGTCAAGAATGTCGTCATGGACCTCACTTCCTTTTTAAGCCATCATCCTGGAGGCCGGGGTTCCATATTAAAATTCGCTGGTCAGGATGCTACAGAAAGTTTTGATATGTTGCACGAGGATAACGTCATTTCCAGGTATGCTCCACATTGTGTGTTGGGTACCTTGAAAGGAACGGCATCTAAACTCGACATTGCATAGTTGCCCTCGTTCAAACTCAAGCAGCTAAGTCTACGTTAGGTAGTCAGAACTAATTAAATTTTTCTGTCTTTTCACTTATATAACTTGCTTTCAAAACAATTTAATACATCCATGAAAAAGATCTTTTATAAAGGAGCACATCTCTGCGACTGCAAGAATACTCGCCGGAACGCATCGCCTACCAAAGTGCTTAGAAACACTTGTGGTGAACAATGGTTGGTCCAGACTCGTCGTATTCTTGCTTTGAGATCCACATCTGTTGGAAAGTGGACAAAGAAGCCAAGATGGAACCACCAATCCAGACAGAGTACTTTCTCTCAGGTGGAGCAATGATCTTCACCTTCATGGAAGATGGAGCCAAAGCAGTGATTTCCTTTTGCATACGCTCAGCAATACCTGGGAACAAAGTAGTACCACCAGACATAACAATGTTACCGTACAACTCCTTTCTGACATCAACATCACACTTGATGATGGAGTTGTAGGTCGTTTGGTCAATACCAACGGCTTCCAATCCCAAGTCAGGTGGACGGAACAAAGCCTCAGCAGCTCTAAATCTCTCGTTACCAATGGTGATGACTTGACCATCTGGCAACTCGTAAGACTTCTCAATGGCAGAGGATTGAGAAGAGGTTTGCATCTCTTGCTCGAAGTCCAAAGCAACGTAACACAACTTCTCCTTGATGTCACGGACGATTTCTCTCTCAGCGGTGGTGGAGAAAGTGTAACCACGCTCAGACAAGATCTTCATCAAGTAGTCGGTCAAGTCTCTACCAGCCAAGTTCAATCTCAAGATACCGTGAGGCAAGGAGAAACCGGCGTAGATAGGCACCAAGTGAGTAACACCATCACCAGAGTCCAAAACAATACCGGTGGTTCTACCGGAAGAGTACAAAGACAACACAGCCTGGATGGAAACGTAGAAGGCTGGGACGTTGAAAGTCTCAAACATGATTTGGGTCATCTTCTCTCTGTTGGATTTAGGGTTCATTGGAGCCTCGGTCAACAAGACTGGGTGCTCTTCTGGAGCCACTCTCAACTCGTTGTAGAAAGTGTGGTGCCAGATTTTCTCCATGTCATCCCAGTTGTTAACGATACCGTGCTCAATAGGGTATCTCAAGGTCAAGATACCTCTCTTGGACTGAGCCTCGTCACCAACGTAGGAGTCCTTTTGGCCCATACCGACCATGATACCCTGGTGTCTTGGTCTTCCGACGATAGATGGGAAGACGGCACGGGGAGCGTCGTCACCGGCGAAACCGGCTTTACACATACCGGAACCGTTATCGATAACCAATGCAGCAACTTCTTCTAGAACGAGTTAGTAAAAATTCAATGCGGTCTATATGACGGAAAAAGCGAGCGGTGGATCAAGGGGGCAATTCGCGCGTTCCGACGAACACCCAAACACCAAAAAAGGACGACTTGAAAAAACGCCGGCAGCCGAAAGCAAGTGTCCCTAGGAATGGCCACGTAGAGCAATTGACGCTAAAAGGCGTCAATTACGGTTGAGGACACGTAAGATGTTTTAGATCACTCAAATCCCCTGGTCTCCAGGATCAAGATATGCAGCAACAAACCAGATCAAACAACCAATCAAGTCGCAATCAAGTCACACACAATCAAGGCACTTGAGTTCGGCTTGATTGGGGATCGAAGCGATTCGACGAAAGCTGCCAGAAACCATTCCGGAGGAGATCAAGAAGCAAAGAGCCCGAATGAAAGTTGTGGCAATCGGATGTACCAGCAAACTGGGCACGGCCAAAGCCGTGGAAGATGAAACACACGAATTGACCACCGCCTAGATTGATCTAGCCAAAGACAAGTCAGGCGCAGCCAAAGAGAGAGGCGCTAGAGCAAAAGTACATACCACCGTCCATATTGAAAAGTAGTTAATTTGTTGAGGAAGAGAAAAGAAGAAAGGTTGAGGAAAAAAGAATTGTTGTCAGATTCGACCAACCCAGGAGGGAGGGCGACGACGCCTGCATGTAACCGCGCGCGCTCAGAGGTTGCCGAATGGCATTATTTTCCCCAATCAACAAGAATATACACGACTACCGCCCGCCATGGTAATTGCTGGGCCGTATGCAACGGCCCCCACGCACCCCTTGGTCAAAGCTTTTCTACATTTTCGCTTCGGCATGCTAGCCTCTTTTCTCGCGTTTGCGTGGTTTCAAGTCCCATTTCGACTGCCTCTTGCGGCATGTTCTCGGACATCTTTGCCATCGCTCCGCCAGAGAGGCTGAGCTGCTCATGCGTCTCCGGCTCACGCTTACGGCCACGACACCGCACACCGCGTGTTTCTAAACCCGTAAACACCCCAAAGCATCTTCGTAGAAAACACTAAATTACTGTTCTGGGAAACGCGAAATCAATGGAAAAGCACCGAATGTCATTAACATCGAGCCCCGCCTATTATAGAGTACCCAATATATCATATAAAAATTGATGGGAGCACCCATATTAGAAACCGATGTTTGGAGGCAGCGATAATTGGAAGCGCTTGTACTATCTTAGCTATCATATAAGCGCCTATCGCAGCATTAGATGCTGAATACTCGTCCCTTCTGAGTGGCCACTTTAAAATTCTAATCTCTGTTCTTAGTTGATGGGCTCTAGTCATGTGTTCGCGTGGCGGTGGCCTTGATTGCGAGCCCTGGGTGGGTCAGTCCGAACGTGCGAAATAACTGGCTGGTTCGGAACCGGCCACCTCGAAGAACCCCAATGGCACCATCCAGGCCTAGAGAGACAATGTGTAGGGCCCGTAGAAAACAAGCTCCCTGTGCACGCCTGTACCTTCCGAACAGTGCCCTGTCTTTGGCTCTGTACAGGCGTCTATTGTAGAAGCTCCTCCGCCCACTACACTAGGTCACGAGGATTCCGCACCGGGAATTTACAAACTCTCACTACTACTAGCTACTGAAACGCGTGCAACCTACCTTCTGCAATGTCCTCTTCAGTTCCTTACGACCCTTATGTTCCCAATCAGACTACAGGCGAGCAGTCCAATTCCCGGACTGCCGCCATTCAAGCGGTATGTACTCCCATTCCATGATGAGCACAAAGCACTTCCTCGGTTCGACTGTCTTGCTCCTCATTTTCATCTTCTCGCTACTAACTTACAGCAAATAGACGACACCGTGGGCATCATGAGAGACAATATCAACAAGGTGGCCGAGAGAGGTGAGAGATTGGACTCCATTGAGAACAAGACGGACAATCTCGCCATAAGCGCACAGGGCTTCCGCAGGGGCGCCAACAAGGTCAGAAAAGACATGTGGTGGAAGGACATGAAGATGAGAATGTGCCTTATTTTGGGAGTGATCATTGTGTTGATCGTTATCATCGTGCCCATTGCTGTTCACTTCTCATAGGTTATATTTGTTACTTTTTAATGGATAAATTATCAAGACTCTCTTCGCATACTCTGCTCTCGTCGGACTACTTCAAGGTCACAAATGAATATAGCCATGTATCTAATAAATCCTATTCTTCGCCGCAGAGCAAACTCACCATCGCCATTAAAGGTATTGAGGCCTGCCTGGTAGCATGATTAGAGACCACATGAGGCTTACACTATCGGTCTACTAAAGATATCGATTGTATTCGGCTACTCCATCCTCTAGTGCTCCTCCAAGTATGCAGTGTACTTGGCCTCGTCCATCAACTCAGCCTTCTTCTCTATCTCCTCGATCTCCTCCGAGAACTTGATGTGGGCAATCCATCCGGCGCCCATGGCATCGTTATTGATCAATTGCGGTTTGCTCTCCAAGACATCGTTGATGCCAACAACCTCGCCGGTAACAGGACTGTAGATTTCACTGGCGCTCTTCACGGACTCCACAGAGCCAATGGACTCACCCTCTCGGTAGGTTGCTCCGATCTCTGGCAACTCCACGAAAGTGGCGTCTCCAAGCTGGCTGGATGCGTAGTCGGTGATACCAATAAACGCACTTTTGTCGCCGTGAACAGCCACCCACTCGTGGTCGGCGGTGAACTTGACAAACTTAGGTGGCTGGCCCAAGTATTTGTAGACGTGGGAATCGGTATTGAGTTTGTAGTTGTTGCTGTTGAACCTCACGGCACTTCTCCATGGGGCACGGATGCTTTGTCTGGCCAATGTTTTGAACATAATGATGTGTGTAGTATGAATTTGTGATGTAGGTGTGATTGGGCTTGTAGGTGGGGAGCAGGTTGCGCATGCTTTTTCGCGGTAGAGGTCACTTTGACTCCGCCAAAGCTAGATCTGACTGCGAAATCTAAAAACAGGCTGTGTTCACTATTCACTATTTAGTCGGCTCCATGGCAACCTTTGGCTTAGGGATTATGCCTTCGACTTTTGAATGTACACCTTGTGATTTTCTTTCTTCAACTTTTGGATAGACGTGCCTCTGGCCTATGATTAGAAATATATCTTTGGGATTCCAATGGCATTCTAGTCCCTGTAGCTAAGTCCTGAAGCCGCTTGATATTGCCATGACTTAGAATATATTGTCACATTAAGATTCCAAAATCAAGAACGCCTCGATATCCTTTCAATGGTGTGGTCACTGTCGCTGAGACCTTGCTGATACGGAATCATCAAGGTGCGCTTGGCCAGTTCTTGGATGGCGTGCCAGTAATATCCTTTGAATAAATCACTCGATATTCATCCATCAGTCAAGAAGTGGATCACTGGAAACTTTCAACCATAATAATGGCCGTGACTGACAATGCCCAAACGCTAATGAGGGTTGCGCCAATCTTCTTATCAAAAGCCCACGCATTTCTGGGTACTGCAATCATAAGGCACACGAGGGCCAATATTAGCGAGAAGCAGTTGATCTTCAAACTGCTGGAAAATCTCACCGCGATGTTATCAGAACCGCGCTGATTCATTATGATCATTGAGATCGCACCCAAGGCGCATATGGCTAAAAGAGGCCCGCCGAAACAAGCCCCAAATGCCATTAGTGGCATCCCCATTTGCGCGATCATTAGATTGGAGATCAAATCGCCAACCGAGTTTCCCCATGCAAAAACAGTAGCTCCGATGATTTCGTCACTAAGCCTCAATATTACCGCTGATGCTTTCAAAATTGCAACAATCTCCGTGGCAAACATCGATATCCACAGGATGGATAAAAGAAACCCGAGAAAAGAGCCGAAATAATTCCACGCCTTGAAGATCCGTGATTGTGACCCCGGTTGCGGCATTTCTTCGGGCACAAGGTAGCTTATAGGAGCAAAAATAGCCAAAACGAGTAGTAAGTAAAGCGAGAGCAATTTGTCCTTGTGGAAATAGCAAATTACCAACCACACGGGTGCCATGACGAACTGGATCTTGAACACCTTGAGATCGGATAGAAACTCGTTAGTGGTGAGCTGCTCGCATCCATCTTCCACGGGGTGTGTATCTAGACTATCAAAGTTGAACGCATTGGACTGGTGCGTTTGGATGTGATTGATCGCTTCCTCCCGATTGGGAGTCGTCAATTTAAGAGCAATGTTAGTCGGAAATGACAAGCCATACATGATCTTCATGTAAAAGGGAGCGTCGCCTTCGTAAACAGGCAAGAACATTCTCCATATATCTTTGTAAGGGACCACTTCTGTTTGAAGACTGTCCTGATGGTTTTCTTCCAGGGGAACTTCGGCACTCAACTGTCTCTCGTTGGTGAGGTAGATAGGAGATTGTGCTTCGTGAGCATGTTTTGTCGTGTGTTTCGAGAGGCCTTTCAATAGAACCTTTAGGCCATAGGAGCCAGTTTCAATAGGGACTTGGAGTTCGTTGCTACCCACTGACTTGAGAAATGCCTCGTATTCATCTAGGTCCGCATGCGACGCCAAAGTATCGATCGAAGGCTCTACAATCTCTGGCACCGCTCCTGAGGGCTCGACCCATGCCTCGTCGTAGTGGCTTCTGAGCCGAGACAAATTTAAATCCAAGAAGTGTTTGTCAACAAGGATTGAGTGAGTGTAAATCACCACAATAACATAAACCAAGTAGATGAGCACTAACACAGTTGAGTTGTAGTAGTTGAATTGGCCTAGTAAAAGAGAGCACATGATCACAAGCAAAACCAAGATGTAGAACGTTGAATCTCGTAGAAACTCTATTTTGGGCACTTTGAAGGGACTAACGACAGACACTGCACCCACAACAACGGTTAGAATGAAGAATGCCGCCCCCAAAAGCTCGGAAACGGCAAGCCCTGTAGCGCCAACTTCCAAGGCTTCATATGTAGACACCACATCCGCCAGGCCGTTTCCAAGCGCTAGCAACGTGAGTCCAGCAAGATTATCGGAAAGCTCCAAAAACTTGGATATTGAATATAGATTTGGGCACAAGTAATTGCTGGCTGTGACTGCAAGTGAGACAAAGCTGGCCACTATTACCCCACAAAAGACAGTGGTAGGAAACGCCCGGACCGACGAGCAATAGTAAAAGCTCAAGTAGTCAAAGACGCCAATCTTATACTCGTTTGTGTTGCAATGAGAATGCACAAACTGGCACTGGTCTTTTAATGAAACGGCTGACACGTCTAGACATGACAGAGTGGAGTTTTCAAACACAGTCTCCGAGCGCACGAGAGCTAGATACAAGAGCAAGAGAAAGCCCAAACGTAGGCTGTGTTTCATGCTGTTGAAAAAGGCTTCTATACCATGGGAAATCTATGGTAGACGTTGAATGGTGGTATATCGGGGTCTGGTGACAACAAGATCACATACACACCACAACACTCTCTTCTTTGTTATATGCATAACCTACTCGCGCAGGGTGCTAAATAAAGCCTGGAATAGCATTGTTCGCGACGGTGCGCATTGTCGTGGGTGAAAGCCAACGAATTTAGAATGCTATGAAATGCTTTCAAAAGGTTATGCCTACTAGTTCATTACAGCTACAGAATAAATTCCACACTAAATTCTACAAAATGAATGTATAGCCGATCCTTGCAGCAAACCCCATACGGGCACACGAAGGAAAACCCTTAGAAATAGCAAGTATTTACCGATGGAATGCTGCACCCAAGATCAACCAATTGTTCTCCAGTCCACCGCTCATAAAAATACAACAATACCCCAATGGTCATGGGTCTGGAACGCCGTAATGGGTTCAACCTCAATAGGATGCTGTTACGTTGTGAATGGCTGTGAATTTTGCGTTAGAGAAAAACAGAAGCGACAAATTTTTCGCCCTTTATATCTTGTGATGCCCGTGCGGGTAACTGTTTGAGCTATAAAAAAAAGGAGGGAAGGGCAAAAAAGGTCGTACCCGGATTCGAACCGGGGTTGTTCGGATCAAAACCGAAAGTGATAACCACTACACTATACAACCATTTCGTTTTCTTGAAAAATTCCCTAAATGTAATATACGTGTTTTGAACCGTTGATGAAAGTAACTCTACCTTTTCTAACTCCTTCAAAGGTTTAGTTCTTATTTTTCCTAGTACAGGAAGTGATATTACGGCTTTTGAAGAGATTCCAAGCTCTACGAATCGAAGCAATAAATGTTCAATCTCTCTAATACCAAGAGCTTCCTAAATCTATATACATGCAGTTGGAGTCCATCAGAAACTGGCAATGACGCAACGTATAATTCGGTTTAAAAGAACCAGAACATTTTTTTCTTCTCTGGTGTACCGTCCGCCATAAACTCCTGGGCATATTGGCGGTGTGCATCTAGTTCGCGTAAAAGATGCTCTTCCTGCTCCTGCTGAAGCCTCTGTGCCTCCAAAACATGCCTCTCCGAAGGCCTGTTCAATGCGTACTCGCCCTCCTTGGTCCGGCGGATATTCTCCGGAATGTATTCGGCGTCCCGCACGTTTTTCAAGACGATATTGGCATCCTTAGGGTGGTACAAGTCTTCGTGTTCCAAGTCGGAGAGCCCAAAGAACCGCTCCTTGAGCTTGAGTCGTGTTCTGTAAAACTCGGACATGACGTTCTCGCGGCCGTCGTTCCACCGGTAGAAAAAGGAAAAGTATACAATAATGGAGCCGGTGACAAAGGTTCCGAACCACCTCGTGCCTGTATTCAACCTCCGATTGGTGTCGACTTTCCGTAACACCATATACTGGCCGGGGTATAGAGAGGACCGGGGCCGTGGCGTATAGTTGAGTTTCTTCATTGTCTCGTTGACGGTTTTGTACTGTGTGGGATTCTTCGGTATCGAGGAGTGGCCACTAGGAGCATCGCTGGGGATCTTGAACTCCGAAGGGTATCCCTCGGGAGGCCTCACATCTGTGGGGTCATAAGGGTTGTAGGGAGCCTTGGGCGGGGTCCACCCCTTTGGGTTGGGCCTTCTCTCGAAATCGTCCGACATGCAACAGGTGGTAGGCTACGGCTCAGCGAAGACTCGTTTTCGCTAAGGCCTCATAGGGGATGTACGGGTCTCTACATAACACTAGGACCTAGAACAAGCAGGTGTGCTATGCAAAAAGCTCCCACTATTGTTTATGTTTTTGCCATTGCTTTTGCTCAGTATTGATTTGTATACTGGTTCCGTCATTAATGTTACATTAGTCTTTACGTGGACGAAGTCTATCAGGTTCACGTTTTCCTGAACATGTACAAATTTGATGCGGTCAAACAACAAACCTGTCAATGTTAGTAACGGCCGAAGAAAACAGGAAACAAATCCTGGGAAAATTGAGCTGCAAACCGAAAACCAACAAAAGTCTACACTCTGTTCAGTTTCGTTTCAACATAATTGAATTTCTAAGTTGTAGTTTTCAAGAATAGTCCCGTAGTAGACTAATAGTGCCATTTGGCGCGCCGTAATAGTGACATGAGCCGCGCTACTGAAACCACGAACTACTACCCTTGCAGACCATGAGTCAGTGCTTGAGCGGGTTTCTTCGGTTCTTCTCATTGGAAACGCTCGATACACGGCTATTCCCTCCCGAGGACCTAGCAAAGAAAAAAGCCGTCATTGCGCGTGCCAAGCCAGAGTCCAGATGGCACACGCTAGAGTTCAAGGTGTACATGGCAGTTTTTGCGGTGGTGGTGCCGATGATGTATAAGGCGGCGATGGACGCCTCAAACGAAACGAACCCCAACTATCCTCGGTTTCAGCACTTGTTGTCGGAAGGATGGATGTTTGGGAGAAAAGTCGACAATTCTGACCAGCAGTATCGGTTTTTGCGGGTCAATTTCTGGGTAATCTGGGGGTTTGTAGCCGTGCACACGGCACTCAGGAGAATTGCTTCTTTGATATATCCATTGAGAAGAACCTCCTTTGACTTGGCTTTTGGCGTGGTCTACCTCTTCATCTTGCATGGGACAAATACGGTCCGCGTCTTGGCCCATGTTCTTGTCATGTTTGCCATGGCAAAGTACATCGAAAACATCACAGTGGCCCGCTGGTGCCTTTGGATTTACGGAGTGGGTTCTCTTTTCATGAACCACCATTTCAAGGATACCCCTTTGCATATCAGTTTTCTAGATAATGGGTTCCACGGTATTGTAGCTCGTTGGGATGTGTTCTACAATTTCAGCTTGCTTCGAATGTTGTCGTTTACACTAGACTTCTTGGAGAAAAAAGCCGCAATCAATGTTTCTCCGGACATATCGTTGGACTTTGATGGAAAACCAAGTCATGAGGTCAGCTCAAATATCGCTCCTGAACTTGACGAGAGAGCAAGATTGACGGCTTCGCTCGATCTTTCTGAATACTCCTTATGCCACTACATATCCTACTTGACCTATGCCCCATTGTTTATAGGAGGCCCCATCATCACGTTCAACGACTACATGTATCAGTCCAATTACCACCAGCTTTCGTCTACGAAAAATATTAAGAGAACTGTCATCTACGGGCTTCGCTTGCTCTTTTGCTTGTTGGTGATGGAGTTTCTTCTTCACTTTATGTACGTTGTGGCGGTCTCGAAAACAAAGGCTTGGGACGGAGACACACCTTTCCAAATCTCCATGTTGGGAATGTTTAACTTGAACATCATTTGGCTCAAGCTTCTTATTCCATGGAGAATTTTCCGCTTCTGGAGTTTGCTTGATGGCATCGATCCTCCAGAGAATATGATCAGATGCATGGACAATAATTACTCTGCTGTGGCTTTCTGGAGAGCATGGCACCGGTCATTCAACAAGTGGGTGATCCGCTACATATACATTCCCTTAGGCGGGGCGGGTGCAGGCGCTAATGGGTTTCGATCTAGAGTGGTGAACTCTCTCTTGGTGTTCAGCTTCGTGGCTATATGGCACGACATTGAATTGAAACTCCTCATGTGGGGCTGGTTAATTGTGATCTTACTCTTGCCTGAGCTCTTTGCTACGGCTTACTTTCGAAGGTTTGCGGACAAGCCTTGGTACAGGCACTTATGTGCCGTGGGAGCCGTAGTGAATATCTGGATGATGATGATTGCCAATTTGTTTGGATTTTGCTTGGGCAAAGATGGAACTATAGCGCTCTTGGGATCCTTAACGAATACCATCGGCGGCTTTTCATACTTGGTCTTGTCCCTGATGTCATTGTTCGTTGGAGCGCAGGTGATGTTCGAGATGAGAGAGGCCGAGAAACGGCGTGGAATCGACGTGCGGTGCTAGGTCGGCCATGCAGAAAATAAGTCAGATCAGCGACCAGGAAATGTTAGGTTTTAAGTAGTCCTGTAGTGAATGAGCGTTGAGAAGCATCTGGATTTCAAATCCCAACTTCTTCAATACATGTCGAGACCACGTTCAAATATCTCGATTTGATGTCTGGAAACATCTCAGTTGTGGTGCCGCACTCTTCGCATTACACTAACCATTGCGACTACTTCCCAGTACAATGGCTCCACCTACCCCCGTGCGTACTCGACAAGATATTCAGAAGCTCTACCAAAAGCAGCTAGAAAATCCCGAAAAGTACCAATGCTCGCTTAGAGCCATAACTCAGCTGGAGTGCACGTTCAAGATATCCGAGACCAACAGCGTCCTGGAAACCATCTGCATACCGTTCAAAAGAGTCTTCCAGAGGTGCTTGGATTCATACGTGACTACAAACAATGGAAAAAAGCTGAAGACTGAGCGATGGGTCAACATTGAGGTTACTGACGCCACCAGCAATGATCTGGTCAAGACGACATACAGCACCGAGATCCAACGGTTTCTACAAGCGGAAATCGATCTAGCGAGATGGATGGAGACTCAGGCCGCTCAACCAGATTCACGTGAAGATTGATAGAGCAGTGAATCTTATATATTGATCCTCAGATAGAGGCCTAGTAACAGGACCCTTCCGGAGGCTGCTGCAACTTCTTGTTAGCAGCGGACGCCATTGACTTCCTCAACTCCAAGAGAATGATTTCCATAGTATAGGATCTCTTCCAGTTCTTCAAGGTGTCGAAGTTCTCGGCCAAGACATTGCCCTGGGAGTCCACACACGGCAAGTTGATCTTGGAGACGAAGGTCACCTGAGGTGGTTCCTCCGGGTACTTTTTGCCACACACAATGTTTAGCGAGTAGATTCTATTTTCGTGGTTGGAGTGTGGCGGTCCCAAAATGGTGCCGTTCCAGTTGGTCATCGTAATGTCGTCCTGGTTGGTCAACCCATAGGAGATCGACTGGGCTCCCAAGCCCTTTTCTCCTTTCTCCAACTCTTCTAGTAACTTGAAATTCCGGGGTCTGCAGGTTAGTACCCGTTTGGGTTTAGGAAATGTACGTCACATACACTTTCGACATCTTAGCTGTCCAGTAGAATACGCTAGTACCTCGATTGCGGGTCAAGCGGACAAGGCTGGCGTGAGATCCACATGCACACCCGCGCTAGATCCACACATCAACCACCACTACTCTACCCAAGCACTAATATACCTCCCAATATGGACGGCAGCCTGTCACCCTTTCTTGAACGGCCGTCTCGGCTAGATACAACAAGCGGTTTTTCCAAGGAGAAAATCTCTCGCCTTGAGTACGAGTTGCTGGCATTGAAGACCGAGAAGAAGCTCTTACAACAAAGCAAAGACTCCAGTATTGCACGCTATGAAGAGCTTCTATCCCGGAAAAATGCAGAGCTCTCGCAACTCCAAGCCAACTTTGATTTTGTCTACAACCAGAGGAAAGAGTTGCAGCTGAAGATCAAAAATCAGCAGGAAGTGTCTGGCAAGTCCAGCGAAGATCTCAGTCTGAAGTTGAAGCAATTGAGCGCCGAGAACAAAACCCTCCATGTGAAGTTAGACCAGTACGAGAGACAATATCAAGCCATGGCTGGCAAATGCGAGCATCTCCGAGCAGATCTTAATCGAGAGCTTGCCATGAACGATCAGTACAGGGAGAAAAGCAGTGCCCTCGAGGCCGAAAACGGGAAATTGACCCAGATCAACGACTCCCTCTTGGACCGTATCAACAGTCTCACCACGAAGCTTGAAAGTGGAGATGCAGAAAAGAAAGTGCACGAGCTCCAGCTTAGCCTCCTCTCCCTGAAGAAGGTAGCCAATGATCTACAGACCAAATGTGACCTGCTTCTCCAGCGGAAATACAACAACGAACTTTTGAAGCAGAAAATAGCTTCTCTTACGTCTAAACTTCAGTCTGCTGAAAAAACTCAGACCCAGTTGGCCGATTTAAAGTCAGCCCACGCGGAATTGAATGCAAAATTTAACGACTACTTTGGCCTCATCTCAACCCAAGTAGGCTCTTCGGGAGATGAAGAGGTCTTGGATTTTATTCAGTCATACAAAAACCTCCAGAACAAAAATTTGATCATCAGTGATAAAATCAGAGAAAGAGAGGTGGCACTCAATGAAAGGACGCAGCAAGTGCAGGACTTGAACGACAAGGTCGAAAAAGAATTGAAACCATTGATAGATAGTTTAAGGGAAGAGATCAGAACTACGTCGCTGGAAAGAGACGAGTTGCTCAAACTGCAGACCCTTAACAGAAAGGAGATTGAATTCTTGCGCAAGTCACTCAAAGACTTGGACACTGTGATCTCCAACCAGAAAGCCGCAATGTCCAGTGCTGAAGATCAAAACCCGGAAAAGAAAGGTGCCGTGGAGCAATACATGTCGAATTTGGAGAAGTTGGTGGATGAGTATAAACAAGAGCTTGAGCAAGTGCGGCAAAAAGCCTCAGTGAAGTCCGTGCTCACTTTACCCACGAAAAGACCTCGTTTGATAGACGATGATGACCAGGATGCAAAGTCCAAGAACTTGGCCTCGTTGCGTGCTGAGAACTTGGACCTCCTTACCCAATTGAAAACACTCAAAGATAAGGTACAATCTTTGAGCACCCAACTCAAGTTATCGCAGGAAGCGAATAAATTTGCTGGAGGAAATGCCCTACAACTTCAGGTTAATCCTTTCACCAAAGATCAGCTTGTGAAACAAGAAGTATTGGATTCGTTGAGGCGGGAAAATGAAGGGCTTATAGCGAAGTACATCGAGTCCCAGGATGTGGAGAGTGTTCCAAAGTCAGTGTTTGCACGTCAAGAAAACGACAAGGATATCATGCAAACAAAAATCGACCAGCTCTTGAAGAAGATAGACCGCCTCAAGTCCGTTTATGCAGAGAAAAGCCGAGAAATCATTGCCATGATGTCAAGATACTTCGGCTACACCATCGAGTTCATCCCCAGTCCACTAAACCCCAATGACGTTTGCTCGAGAATCAAGCTTGTCTCAAGATATATGACCCAACTAGATCCCGAAATCAACCCCCCATACCTATTGATAGATGTGCGTCTGAAGTCTTTGAAGGCCCACGGAAGCTACGAGTTCAAATCTATTTGCGAGGATTTGGTCAACCAGTGGGTAGGAGAGAAAAACCAGATTCCATGTTTCTTGAGTGCGTTGAATTTGAAGATATACGATCAATACGGGAAAAAAAGTTAAGCCGATCAATACTGAGAAAGAATATGATTGGATATCACAAATAATTAAGCCGGTAATCATGCGACAAAATGTTGGATCACACGGTCGTCTCTAATAGCTTCTCTGCCACTAATTTAATACACGTTTCATGTGACTTGTCAAGATTTCGAGGGTCTTTAACGACAGCAATCCAAGCGCGTCCTTTTCGTATTGTATCGAAATGTTTCTCTAGGTCAGTCACCAAGGTCATTGCATCGCTTTCTCTGCCATGTTTGGAGTGAAAACAATACATCCATGCCCATGCATCACCATTTTCTCTGTCGCTGTTTAACGAGCGTTCAAACCAGGCCTTCGCCTTGGCAAACTTGCCATCAATCCAGAAGAACACGCCAATTCCCAAGAGTACTTCAGTGGAGTTATTGGTTTTCTTAAGAGCATCAAGAAACCCGTTTTTGCGATGCGACATCTTGGGGATCATTCGAAGATAAAGAATCCAGAGCTCTGGAGAGTCGGGAAATAGCTTTAGCGACTTATTCATGAGTTGCCTTGCATACACCATATCCTTCAGCTGCAACTCGAGGTTTATACGCGCCTCCCACAATCTAGGTTCGTTCTTGATGTCCAACAAGGCTGTGTCTAGAAGAGACCTTGCTCTTGCAAGGGCAGAAAGCTTGATGTCCAAGTCGGAAAGTGCAATCCGGATCAATGCACTTTGGGTGCACATTCTGGTCCCGGCTGAAAGCGTTTCTCTTGCAGCCTTCAAGTCACCCAAATCAATAAGCACCTGAGACCTTTGAAGAATGATTTTTTCGTCAGAGTGTTCGTTGAATGCCTTTTCTGATGCAGTTCTGAGACTCTCTTCGTCAACTTGCAAGATATGTTCGGAGTAACAATATCTGAGGAGATGGATGTGTTTATACCACATGCGAGGAGAGGTTTCTCCGATCTCTTGTAGAGAATCCTTGGAAATCAGGAGCGCTTTCTCAAAGCACTTTGTACGTACTTCCAATTTGATTCTGGCGGACCAAATCTCGTCGCTCTGGCGGTTTTGATCCAACCCCTTTTCAAGAGTCTGCCTTGCTGCCTCAATATCAGCCTCTAGAACCCACTGGTCCTTTGCGCACATGAGGTAGAATAGCTCCAGCTTTGGGTTGAGCATAATGGCTTTTTCGTATGCCGCATAGAGCTGTGGGCGGTCAGTCAGCTTGAGGAGCTGGAAGAGACCACGCCAATTAGCCACATCTTCTGGATGCCGCTCAGCGATAAACGAGCGGATATATCCCGAAACAGCCTGGTTCTTGGACGTGTAATCCTCAGCAAACTTCACCAATTCCAGCAAGTCTATGGCGGCAACCTGCTCCATGGCTAGATAAGCCATTGCCCGCGATGACTTGGGGAAATCCTCATTCTGGGCTAGAGTAGCTTCTTTGAGCCACTTATCAACACTGATGTCAACTGAGTTCTTGGTAAGCTCTGTAGAGCCTTTGGTGACCATGCTCAAGAGCTTCTTTAATGGCACCTCCGGGTTTTCTCTCTCTTCAAGCTTTAAAGCAGTGGTCCAGATCTTGATTTCTTGGGGCAACAGTTTTCGTGCCTTGTTGAGAATAGCTTTGGAATCTGCATAAGAGGAGAGGTTGATGGACCCGAGCCAGAAATCCCACTCGGTGGGACAGAGCTCTGTAGCCTTTGAAAGCAAACGCTTCTTATCTTTATCATCCTCTTCGATCTTTATGAGCTCTTTCCAGAGCAGAGTGCTTGAGGGTAGAAACTCTAATCCCTTCATAAGCACTTTCTTTTGGGAAAAAATGTCCGCTGGATTTTCCAACTTCACAGCAGCAAGCCAAAGCTTCTCGGACTTGGAATTGAGCCTAAGTGCTTCGTTCATTAACGATTTGCACAAGGTCACACCCTCGCTTCGGTGGAGTCTTATACTCTCCAACCACACCAGTTCATCACGTGGCACAGCATTGCAGCCCTGCTTGATGTAAATCTTAGCAAGAGACCAATTCTTTGCCTGCTCTTCGAGCCGCGCCAGGGAAATCCACGAGTCTGCTTTATACGGCTGGGTTCTTCGTAGAGATGCCAAGATATGCCTTCCTTTGTCCACATCGCCTAGTTTTGCATGCAGGCTTTCCCACTCTTCAATATCTGAGAGCTTGACACTGGTCTCATTGCCATTGGGCTGCACCTGCATCGATGCAGCCCCAGATCCAGATCCAGAACTGGCTATAAGAGCATCTGGTGCTGCATATGACCGCTGCAGCTGCTGTGCTAGTAGTCTCTGTCTCTTGTTTTTGCGGGTGAGATCTCCCACCAGGGGGAGATTTTCCCACTCGGCCATGGTGACCTTGCCCAAGTCTGACTTGAGATCCGTGAAAAGATGCTGGATGACCCCGGTGCCCGTGGGAATCTCCACCTTCTCCAAGCTCTGTGGGTCCTCTGCATCATTTTTCCGGCGACGCCTTTGAATGCGACGGTCGATTTCCTCGTAGATTCTATCTGCTTCTTCATCTTCGGCCGAATAAGCTGTGGTTTGCGCTAGAATGCCAGCCTGAGCACTTTCGGTATCAATTTCGCTGCCGAACTCAGACTCAAACCTCATGGGGCCTGTGTCGGCACTAGTGGTAAATCCCGATGCACCTCTGCCCACACCAGCAACATAGCCGGGCGGCGGCTCTTGGTCGAGGAAGGCCTTGCGCTCCATATAATGTGGGTAGATTGTGTAGCGAGACCGCTGATATGTCGGGACACCCGTACACCATAAAATAAATATCTATCCGCCACAGGCTGGGGGGCCACTTTGCTTATCAGTAGGCTGCTCTGAGCTCTAAATGGGTCCCAAATAGTACCAGAGTGGGTGGTGCATTTCGGGGACTGGTCACGTGATGTCAAAATTCTCTGGCATCGCATCGCAACTTCGATCTCAATCTCGGTATACGCCAGCACCATGAGTAAAAGATCTGCAGAGGAAGATGATCTTCCAAGAGGAGCGCTCAAGACGAACGCCTCCGAAGGACCCACCCGCGTGGACCCCGAAAACGACACGGACATGGGCCAGTTCGAAGATCCCTACGGCGATGACTTTGAGTCAGATGGAGAAATCATAGAGTTGGACTCTGCCGGGGAAGAAGACGAGGGCTTGGATGAAAAAGCCATAGAACTCCAGGAAAAAGCAGAGGAGGCCGAACCCGTTTCCTCGCTTTACTTGCCTCACAGATCCAAGCCTTTGGGCCCCGATGAGGTGTTGGAGGCAGACCCCTCAGTGTACGAGATGTTGCACAACGTCAACATGCCCTGGCCATGTTTGACGCTTGACATCTTGCCCGACAACTTGGGCAACGAAAGAAGAAACTATCCCGCATCTTTATACGTGACCACAGCTACACAGGCATCCAAAGCCAAGGACAATCAGATGATTGCCATGAAATTGTCGTCATTGGCCAAGACTTTGGTCAAGGATGAAGACGACGACGAAGAAGAAGACGACGACGACGATGATAACGTGGATCCCGTTATGATGTCCGAGACCATTCCTCTCAAGTCTACCACCAACCGTATCAGGGTGTCACCTCATGCGCAAGAAACCGGTGAGTACCTCACAGCGCTTCTGCAAGAAAACGGAGAAGTTCAAATCTTCGACTTGTCGTCGCAGTACAAGTCTTTCAACACACCCGGGTACGTGATGCCTAAGACAGCCAAGAGACCCGCGCACACCATACGCGTGCACGGCAATGTGGAGGGTTACGGGTTGGACTGGTCACCGCTCATCAACACCGGAGCCCTTCTAAGCGGCGACTGCCTGGGCCGGATCCATCTCACCAACAGAACCACGTCCAACTGGGTGACGGACAAAACGCCTTTCACTGCGTCGCACGACTCCATCGAAGACATCCAGTGGTCCACCAGCGAAAACACCGTTTTTGCCAGTGCCGGGTGTGATGGCTACGTGAGAATCTGGGACACGCGGTCCAAGAAACACAAGCCCGTGCTTTCGGTACAGGCATCTACATCGGACGTCAATGTCATTTCGTGGAGCGACAAAATCAGCCACTTGTTGGCCTCGGGCCACGACGACGGCTCGTGGAGCGTGTGGGACTTGCGTAACTTCACCGGCAAAGAACAACCATCGCCCGTGGCACACTATGATTTCCACAAGTCGGCAATCACGTCCATCTCGTTCAATCCGTTGGACGAGTCCATCATAGCCGTCTCATCCGAGGACAACACTGTCACGCTTTGGGACTTGGCTGTGGAGGCGGACGATGAAGAAATCGCCCAGCAGAAGAAGGAGACCCAGGAGTTAAGCGACATTCCCCCACAATTGTTGTTTGTGCACTGGCAGAGGGACGTGAAGGACGTCAGGTGGCATAGACAGATTCCTGGCTGTTTGGTGTCTACAGGAGGAGACGGATTGAACATTTGGAAGACGATTTCGGTCTGATGCATATAGATACTAAACCTAATTCTTACTTAGTGCTTTCGTGTATTTCCATTAAAAATCCGGAAATTGGATCCGGTGACCAGTTCCACTCATGTAGTGCAGATGGTCTGTATAGTGATTGGGTGAGGCGATGAGTGCGCAGCCCATCTTGAACGTCCAAGTACTCATGGCCAAGAAGGACAAGAAGGCCAAGGAGGCCAAGAAAGCCCGTGCAGCAGAGAAGCAAAAGAAAAATACCGCCAAGTCGGACTCCAAGAACAAAAAGTTGGCCAAGAAGAATGGCGAGGAAGAGGACGACCAAGACATTGATGCCATCTTGGAGCAGTTTGCCAAAGAGCAGGAGGAGTTCAACGCCATCAAGGTTGAGGTGTGTTCCAGACCTGCCAGCAGATTGAACCCATCGCTCGTAGCCTCGCCCATTCACGGAAAGCGGGAGTTGTTTTTGTTTGGCGGAGAACACGAGGTGGACTCGCAGGCCCATTTCTACAATGACTTGTACACCTACACCATTGAGAACAACACGTGGAGAAAAATCACCTCCAAGAACTCTCCGCTCCCCCGTTCATCCCAGGCCATGTGTGCACACCCTTCGGGGGTCATTGTGATGTTTGGAGGAGAGTTCTCGTCGCCCAAGCAGTCGACTTTCTACCACTATGGAGACACGTGGATTTTGGATGCAGAGAGTAAGGAGTGGACCAAGCTCGACCAGAAACAAGGCCCCTCGGCCCGGTCGGGCCACCGCATGTGTGTGTGGAAAAACTACATCATCTTGCATGGTGGCTTCCGTGACTTGGGTACCCTGACCACGTACCTCCAGGACATGTGGCTCTTCGACATCACCACTTACAAATGGACACAGGTTGAGTTCCCTCCCACGCACATCTTGCCAGACGCCAGATCCGGACATTCGTTGGTGCAGCACCCGGAAGGTGCTGTGATCTACGGTGGTTACTGCAAAGTGAAAGCAAAGAAGGGATTGCAAAAGGGCAAGGTCTTGACGGATGCATGGCTTATCAAAATGAAAGCCGACCCCAAGGCAATCCGCTTTGAGCGGAGAAGAAAGCAGGGCTTCACGCCATCTCCTCGTGTTGGATGCTCCATGGTCAGCCACAAGAACAGAGGGATTTTGTTCGGTGGAGTTTATGACTTTGACGAGAGCGAGGACAACTTGGAGTCACAGTTCTTCAACACTTTGCTTTCGTACCAGACCGACTCCAACCGGTGGTTCAATTTGAGTCTTAAGCCTCGCAGGAAAAAGAAGCAAGAGCAGCAGCCCCAAAAGACGCGGGATGAAGACTTGGAGGACATTTTGAACTCGATTTTGGCCAAGGCCAAGTTGAACGACGATGGCGAAGAAGACGAGGAGATCTCACAGATCGAGCGCCTCAAGCAGTTGGAAGAGAGAGAACAGATGGAGAGCGATCGAGTGGAGTTCGCCGTGTCCAACCAGTTGCCCCACCCCCGGTACAATGCGACCACGTGCGTTGTGGACGACACATTGTACATTTTTGGCGGTGTTTTCGAGAGAGAGGAGCAGGAATTTGCCCTTGACTCGTTTTATGCCATTGACTTGAACAAGTTGGACGGAGTGAAGGTCATTTGGGAAGACTTGAGTGAGTTGGAAAAGGAGTACGTGGGCTCCGACGACGAAGACGACGAAGAGGAAGACGAGGAGGAGGAAGACGAGGATGAAGAAGAGGATGAAGAAGAGGATGAAGAGGAGGAAGAAAAGGAGGAAGAAGAGGAGGAAGAAGATGCCATCCCAGACCCACGGCCATGGCTCCCACACCCCAAGCCTTTCGAAACGTTGCGTTCATTCTATGTGCGTACGGGAGCACAGTTCTTGGAGTGGTCCATCTCCAGTAACAGAGAAGCACGCGGTAAGTATTTGAAGAAGGCCGCTTTTGATCTCTGTGAAGACAGATTCTGGGAGAGAAGAGAACAGGTCAGAATCACCGAGGATGAGCTTGAGCAGTTAGGCGGTGTGGGAGAAATTGTTGAGAAAGACTTGACAGTCAAGACCAAGAGAAGATAGAGCCGCGGTGTATAAGAAACTGATTGGACTTCACTGGTAGAAATACAATGCAAGGCGTTTAGAAAGAAACATTCAGTGAATAATAGAGGCGAGCGGGTCAAATATCAAGAGTAGAATCGTAATTAGAAAGTACTATAACGGCCAAGGCTCATGCGAAATGGATACCCACTTGATGGAAGGCATACAAAAGCTTCAAGAAATCGGTCTGGTCCATCTTGGCAGATCTCTGCTCTGCAAAACCCGTTTCAGAGAGCACAGTGTTGATTTTCTCCTTGACAATATTGCTCATGTCGCCCTTGGCATCGGTCTCCATGGCATCTGCGTCCTGCAGGGCAAGGTAGGCGGTGTAGTTCTTGGTGAGGATCTCAAGCACGTTGCTGGACTTGAAGCCAGCAGCCACGGTCTTGTTCTTTCTCACAAAGCAGATTCGGAGCAAGCCGTCCCACTCGTTGAAGTCCACCGATGGGCGAGGCTGTTTGATCTCGATCCGCACCACCGACGACTCCACCTGAGGGGGCGGACGGAAGTTGTTCTTGCCCACCTTCATTATATGCGTGACGTTGGCCCACATCTGTACGTTGGCAGAGAGTCGGCAGTAGAGGGCGTCGCCTGGTCTGGCCAAAAGACGCAAAGCAAATTCTCTCTGGAACATGAGAATCGATACTCTTGGGGGTCTGGGCTGGTTGAGCAATTTGAACACCAACGGAGACGAAATCTGGTACGGCGTGTTGGAGATGCACACGTCGAAGTAGGGGAGCTCTGTTTTCATGAAGTCTCCAAGCAAGATCTCGAGCTTCTTTTCTTGCGGGGTGCCATGGACTCTCTTCGTCAACTCGGCCGCCATTCTGGGGTCCATTTCCGAGGCAATCACCTTCCGGGCTTGCTCCAAGATTCTCACTGTAAGGTTACCAGTTCCAGGTCCGACTTCCAACACCACATCGCTGGGTTTGATCTGCGCCTTGTCCACGATGCCCTGGGCCACCAAAGGGTTCTTGAGAATGTGCTGGCCAAGGTTGGTGTTGAACTTGAACACTGAGTTGAGGTGCTTGTCTGCAGACACGGTGGGGCCGGCGGGGCTGGCCGACGTGGAAAACTTCTTCTTGGGTGCCTTGGCCATGTTGTAGAAGATGGAGAAGGTCAGGTGCATCTCATCGCGGCGCAATGGATGGCCCTGGCGCACCCGTGCCTCCGGGCGATTTGCAACCGTTCGCAGTCAAAACCCAGGCACCTGAGTGGTCACCAGTAAGCTAATGACTGATTTAGTGGATAATGAGAAGGATCGAAGCGCTGATTTCGGTCATGTGAGTCTTTTGGCTTTTCTCTCTCACCTCGCCGAAATTTGCCGCAAGGTACACCCTACTACGCTCCCATGTATTAAGGAGTCCGACTTTGAAACCACCCTTGAAGGAGAAGCCCAGATATATTTTCGGAGCGACTGCCCGGCTTATGCCCACTACAAGCAAATTTTTGGCAAGCAAAGAGCAATGCCTTTAGTGAGCCGCATCGACAGTGTGGAGCCCTGGCACGCGGTCCCTTCACCTGAAGTGAATGCTCCCGTGGAACTATCTCAGCAGTATATCGAGACTTCGGCAGGCCACCTTGCGGATTACCTAGCGCAAGAGTTTGGTAATCCCTTAAAGCTCTTTGAATATAAGCATCCCCGGGAAAGGGAGTTGGAACGGGCAGTCAGTGGCTACGTCAAAAGGACTGAGAATTTATGTTTGAACACACCGAGACTCTTGCTGGTCATCAAAACTCTGAGGCTGACAATAGAGCAGCAGAAAACGGCCCTTTTCAATGGCGATATTGACGGCGACGTGTCTCGTGCCTATGTGGAAGAGGAGCTTGAAACCCTCAAGATGTGCAGTGCCCAAGTCTCCAAGTCTTTATGGATTGTGCAATCTGGTGAGTACTTAATGAGCAGCCTTGGTGAATGGGCAGCTTTGAATCCCACACTCCGCCACGTGCAGATGTCTATCAAAGAGAGGCATGACAAGCTAAGCCAGATTCAGTGTTTCGTTGACCTCTCGAAACTCGAGGCTCTATGTCTCTCCATCAGAGATATCTGCAAAGAGCTTATTCACTTGACTGAGGTTGTCAGATTTGAAGAGTCTTGTACTGAGGGTAGCTGGACGGCTGACTTGTACGCACAGTCGGAGGAGGAGCAGGCATTATACCCTCACAGCAGCAGCGAAAGTGAGACTGCACTAGATTCCGCCAGCCGTATTTCTAAGTGATATCGATATCAATACTTTGGTTTTTTGAGTCTCTCTGTGCATTCCCAACGTAGATACACTCCGGGCAACCCTTTGAACCCTCCATAATATCCGAATCGAGTCCGTCTATGTGCAGGCCGCGCCGGGTGTTTTCGCAGCTTTGCACAAGGTTGCAATCCGTACGAACTACCCACTATTAAAATGACGGCTAGCAGCAAGCTGTCCTTCTACACAGACGTCACGTGGTCGGTCAAGACGTTGAATTTGTCTATCTCTCGTTTTTTCTCCACCATAAAAACCGGGCTCGGTCCCTCGCCTGGTTTGGAAGGGATCCGCCTCTCGAGGAATAAGCACACCACTCTGTCCCCACTGCTCACATGGGACCATTTCAGGGACCATTTCAATCTAATTAGTCCAGACAAGAGTCAAGAAAAGTGGGAGAAGAATCAGTTTAAGATCCTCAAGGAAACGATTTTGTCCATGCAGCAGGATTCTACCGAAACAAGGGCTAGTTTGCAGCCAATTTCAACTCAGAAATCACTGGCGCTAGCTGCCCGGTATGAGAAGTTGGATATACCAAAACAAAGACACAAGCTTGTTCAGCCGGGATTGTTGCAGCCATTGAGCCAAAGCATGGCGGAGGGCTTCAGGACAGACTTCTACAAAGTGCCGCCTCCTATCTATATGAAGTGGCCCCACCCAAGCTCCCAAGATAACAGCGAAGCCGCCTTGAATCTTATCTCGATGTCTATTGGAAAGCTTCAGAAAATCCCTCCCTGGGTGCAATACCGAAGTATCGTGCCCAGCGGTGAACTCGATCTCTTCTCTGTCTACAAAGAACTCGAGAAAAAGGTCATTGATTTCCAAGAAGGCTATGAAAACACCAGAATGAATTTTCGCCAGATTTGCGAGTTTATCAGAGCCAAGCAGCTCAACACTAGAGTGTTTATCAGGCAGTGCCAGCGTCTCAGTGATGAGACACAACTCTTGAGAGACCACCTTAGCCAATTCCACATTAAGGCCTACGAAAACTTCCTCAGTAACACGTCTAGCCAAGATGAGAGCTATACAATTCTGGTAGCCCAGGGAAACTACACCGTCCTCATGCAAATGCTCTTTGACTTGCAGCGGGCAAGCCCCTTATGCGAAGATAGGCTTGACCTCTGCAGCGAGTCACTCTCTAAGGTAAAGAGTGCCTTGGAGGCTGGGGAAAAAACTTTTCAGGAATTTCAGGTGGTTCATGGCAAGTACGTTCGATACGAAACTTTTTTGGAAAAGTACTTCTGGAAGCTCTGGTGGCATTTTGATATCATCCAGCAAGAGCTCTATGGAGGCGGAGTCCGAGAGGCTTATGAGCAGCATCAAAAAGTGTTACAGCAGTCCATATCTGAAACATGTCAGGGGAGGATGTTGATAAGCACAGCAGAGTCCAAGCTTCGAGGCCTACATCTCCTCATGACCCAGATTGAGCGCATGCACGAAGCCCGCATGAGTGCCCGAGGCGTACTCCAACGCTTGTATGGCCAGTAACATCTGTACGGGTCGATTTCCGAATCAGGAAGGGTATATTCTACGTAATATTATGCACATCTGGAATGAGGTTATACGTGGCTTTTCACATCATCTAGCATGGTCACCAGTAGGGGCCGAGGTAGCTTGAGTCGGGGTATTCGAACATTCTACGGGAGTCCCCAATCAAATCCCTCACCTGAATACCAACGCCGAGTCTAATGTACTCGCTTTTGACACATCCACTCCACGATGCTCGTCGGACTGGAAGAAGTGCCTGAGTATGCTCTCGGCATTCCTAGTGCTCACCTCGCCCGGTGAGTATATTGGCAACACTGGATAGCTATTTGCTTCTGCACCCAAAGGGTCCGGCTGGCTGAAGTTAAAAGTCACCCTTTGTCTGAGCAACTTGCTTTCGGGCGATCTTTTCGTTGGGTCAGTGAGAATGGACTTGAGAGGAGAGCTTGGAGTCGGGGTTTCAGGCCGTAAAAGATGGGCCCGTCCAAATTCCAGCGGATGCTTGGCTTCCTCTGCTCGAGTATTTAAATACACTGATCTCAAATCAGGTTTTGGGGCATGTGATTCCTTTTGGACTATCCACTCAAAATCTTCCTTTTGAAACTCCCTGGGTGCAAAATTGTCGTTTTCTTGGAGAAGCGGCACACTTGGCATGGGCTCTTTGGGCCCCGTGCTTTGCTCAAGACGTTCAACAAAAGAAGACTCTCTCGCCGATTCGAAAGATTCGTCTGCGGCGGTATCATTCTCTCTCTCCAGTTGAGCATGTGCCATTTTGCATTTAGTTTCTTGTTTGTCAAGGTCGGTGATCTTGGGTTCCTGGCTTGAAGTGCTGGACAGAATATGGTTTGAGACAGCATGTCTGCCGTCGGAAAGTGAAACTGAGCTGAAATCTCTCTGGTCAATTTCTTGATTCTCCTTCTCCATCTCTGCTTGTTTGCAGGAAAATCTTTGGGAACTGGGGGAGTCCATTAGGGCTTGCTTGATTTGCTTGTCAAAATCAAACCCATGGTCCTCCACGTCCGAGCTGATAAAAAGCAGAAGATGCCTTTGGAAGCCGTTTTTGTCCAGATACGTGACTAGCCGCAGTCCGTTTCTCCGGTAGTTCACCACGAGGATCTTGTCGTCGGCCGAATGGGACGGTGCTTTTGGAGCCGTTGACGAGCATTTGCGTTGGTCTCTGGTGCTGGGTTTTTGCCATGTCTTGGCAACGGGTTTGATGTGGACCCGCCTATTTTTCTTCCTCTTCCGATTCTTTGAGAGCAGTTGTCTCTTGGGCGTATAAACTTTCGGCGTGTGTAATCGGATGTCTCTAGCTTTGGAGATCACCTGGCTCGCGTGGAGATGTTGACTTGAAATCAGTGCGTTCTTCTGCTTGCCTCTTTTGGGACTGTTTCCTTTTAATAAGCTGGAAATCAAAAAGCCCAGCCCTTTGTTTTTTGTAGGCTTCTTCAGACTCGTGCGCTCTGTTCGGGGGGAGCGTATGGGTGCCTTCTCTTCGTCTGGCAATCGGGGTGAGCCATCAGCATCCACTTTACTCTTTCCATGACTCTCGATAACTTCCAAGGTGGTGGTTTTTGTGTCATGGCTTGGTCTCGCAAGAAATATTGTATCGGTAGGTGTGTCTTGTTCGGCGGAGATATTCAGATCGTCGCCGGGCACAATGCCTTCTTCATGAAGGGACTCTTTATGACCTCCGGTGCTTTCAACACGAGGGAGTAGCAAAACGTGCTGTGTAGGCTTAACTACAGCCTTCTTGAATCCAGCCCTTTGTTCATCATCCGGAGACGCCTCTTCCCCTAGAGATTCACCTTTTTGTTCAAGTGTCTCTTCTGCCGCTGGAAACTCCTTTCCTAGAGACTTCCCGTCCCGAAATTCATCTTCCAGAGATGCTGATCGTGGACAGTCTGTACAGTCTGGCTTGCAAGAGCCACAGAGCTTCAAAGAAGTCGGAGAGTGCTCGTCGTTTGCAGGAGAAGTGGCATCGTAGGGCGAGTCTAGGAGATTTCTGCTCCGGTCCTCTAGCTCGATCGCAGTGTCCAATAAGCTTCTCAGATACGGATCGAGCGTCTTGTATATGCGAAGGTTGCCCTCTATGCTGCGGTACAAGTCAAGAGGAGCCGTCTGAGGATGCACGCAGCTGCTCAATACTACCCACAGACTGAGGAGTCTCAAGCTCATCACTTGCAAGAGCACCATGTAACAAAGGTTTTCAATGTCAGATATGCCATTTTGGGCACAGACACTGATAGCCTCTTCCCCCTGGACTTGGTTGGTTGCGTCAATGTTTTTGGGCAGGCACGAGTCACATGTCGCATTGCAATTTGCTGCAAGAGTCAAAGCTGCCGAGCCGGCACTCAAGCCGTCCTCTCTCAAAGAAACCCCTTTTTCTCGGGTGACTTCTCCACCGCCTTCTCCATCGGGAATCAAGGCCCGGAGCTTGTTGCTAAACGCAAGTTTTGCTAAGAGCCCCGAGAGGTCTGGGTGCAGTCGTTCCCCGTAACCCCCAAGCTCTGCGGAAAATAGGCCTCGGGCCCTTGCAGACTCCATATACATAGCCGAGCGGGAGTTAGCCAACTCGGGGCTTTCCACACTGCAAATGTTGACAGTGCACACCGTGACCATGCACAGCTTCAAGCAAATCTTGGTGTAGCCCCATGCCGCTTCAATCTCCCCAAGGACACTTGCCATAGACATTGTTGGAGTCTCACACGGACGATTACAAGAGAATACAAGGCGGATGCCACTTTGAGGATGCCTTTACAAGGGTGGATATATGCACCCTGGAAGAATTGTTAGATGAGTGATTCAAGTTGCTTATGAAAGGTGCTTTGCAGCTGGAATGAACCTTAAGAGGTGCTTAGTGGAGAAGCTTGAATGGTGAACTAGTGAGACCTTGAAGCCTGATGATAAACTTAAGTTGAATAAATGTGGGCTTGGGTGTAAGTGCTTGTTATTCCTGTGGTTCTAGGAAGAGTAGAGTATGGGGACTTTTTGCACCCGGTCGCACAAGAGGCTGCGCGGACTGTAGACATTAAGCTTAATTTTCCGGCACGTCTTCACCTCTCAGCACCTAAACTTTGAGCACCACGAGATAGGCTTATAGAAATAGTCTCAAAAAGAAAGTCACATGGAAATAGACCAAATCCAGCGTGTCTGACTATTGGGCCCAAAAATACAAGGCGGTCATCACTCGTGTAATGGTTCCACTCTCGTCTCAGTCACCAGTCCAGTGCAGCTTGGAGGCCGCGAATTAGTCAAAAGGCGACTCCAAACACCAGGCCTGCATCTAGCACCCACGCATATAGATTGTAAACACACCTGAGACAGTAGTGAAGCCCGACTAGATACACACAAAATCCCGCCCCTCGAACGTACTCTCCCCCCCTGACGTTCTAATCCTGGCGCTTTGGCTCTGCCGTACTGATCCTGATACTGCTGTTTCTGGAGAAAACCAACCACTGTACTCTGAACAATCTCATCCCAATGACCAGTCTGCCCGCAAAGGGCCTATCGTGGGCAGTCAATCAGTTCGAGATAGAGCTGATTGTGGACTTTGACCTACCTTCGAAGCACCTGGATCTCAACCACCATGAGACTTTCAAAATAGAACGGATTTTAGAAACCCTAGGCTCGTACTTGAGCAAGTTGACCGAGTGTGCCAGGGGCATCTTGAACCACAATACCAACTTGGACTGGTACTATGACAACAGAAAGATCACCTTCCAGCTCATCACCTTGTTGAAAAAAATAGACGCGAATTTGACCCTGATATTCGACCTAAGGCTCACTCTCTCGGGCAGCCTCACCCTCGAGGAGATAGCTCTGCTTTCCATGGATTCTATGCAGCTTGTTACCAGCATCAAAAAGAGATCCGATGTGGCCACTTCGTATATGGAACTCCGCCACCTGATTATTGATACTTTGGATATAGAGCTTTCTGACTGCTCCACAGAAATGTTCTCGATCAAAAACACATTCAAAAATCCTTATATCAATGACAAGCTCACGATTGAACTGATTTTGGAGAAGTTTCGTTTTGATGGCCTTCGCAAGGTTAGCTCACCGCAACTAGGCTCCGTGTCTCTTCCCTCGCTATACGATGGCGAGGAGCTGAGTTTCGACCGGCTAGATCAGCTTGAAAAGCGTCTAGATCCAATGCAAGCCTCCATTGAATTTTTGGCCCACAAAATCGCCGACTTCGACAATCTCAACGCTGCTCTTTTCCAAGATGCCAATGATCTTCTTGACTCTGACTTCCGGAACCTCCAGAACAGGTGGGATGCCCTCTTAGTAAATTTTGCGGCTTTGAAGCGCAACTCCATTGACTCCAGATACTATAAGGTCTTCTATTTTGTGATCACGGAGATTCTGGACAGGGTGCATAAGCTCATACGAGATGTCAAGAAGGAGGGCATCGTCGTCGTTTCTGAGAAGATTGCAGGTGACTTCAAGGTCTGCTCAAGCACCATAAAGCTCATCAACTTAGCGTTCAAGGACTCTTTGATCTATCAGAAAGACTTGTTGTCGCTATATAACGAGTCGGTTTTACCGCGATGGTCTTATCTCAATGTCCTTCTCGGAGAAGAGAAGCCCACTTCGCCATCCGTGGTTCTGTGTGCATCGCAAGAGTCCAGTGCATCTATATCAACAAACCCAGTTTCTAGTCTGGATTTTCCGCTGGCGGGAATAGATGAGATCATGGCTATTTCGAAATTGAACACTGACCTGGATGTCACAAAAAGTGCTCGTACAAAGCCCAAAAACGAAAGCTCACGGAATCCATCAGGAGGCAGTTTGAATTTGGGTTTGGGCATCAGTCCGGCTACAATGGTTCCTTATAGCGTCGTCAAAAAGGACCGGATTGTAGACTTGAATATCGACGCACAAGAAATTCCCAAGTCAAACATACAAATGGCAATCATGGGACTTTCAGAGACTTCTGGAGTGGAGCAAAAAGTTTGCATTAAAAACGGTGAAGCGGCCTCTACGACCAGGAAAACACCGAGGGCCAGATTGGCGTCTAAAATGGTGTTGGGCGAATCGTCTGTTCCTAATTTTTCGCCTGCTAATCGGGTTTCTCGAAAATCAAGTTTATACAGTCCATCAGCAGACTTACCGTTAATCAGTGAGAAGACAAGTTTGTCCAAAACCAAAAAGAGATCGACTAAGCAGCTCTTGGAGATCCTCAAGAAGAATGGCAACAGCAAGTCCAAAATTCCCCAAATCGTGCCACGCTACCAAAGCTTACAACTTCCCAAAATTAAGAAAATGGGAGGTAGAACCCAGATTCCTAGCATAGCGCCCGATAACCCAGTATTCTACTCGCCCGAACGCAGGGCTGAGCTAAATACTCCCCATAGACATATTAGTTCTTCAAGCTGTTGCGATCTACCATCCGTCTTGGAAGCCACCCCAGAGGAATTCCAGGGGGAGTTGGACACCGAGGACTTTTCGTTGATCCAGACCCCCGACGACAAGAAGCTATTGTCGCCGTGGGTGGACAGACGCCAATTGAGCAGCTTTTCAAGCAGCACGCATAAAACCCTTCTCCGAACACCACCACTCGACCTTTTATCACGGAAGCCATCATTAAACTCGGTGCAAATTCCTCATCTTTCTCCTAGCGACAAGGAAAACCTCTTTCTTTCCCCTACATGGAGGTCCACGTCTCCTGAAAGGCCAGGATCTTCCATGGGCTCCAGGTATGACGACGTGAATTTAACACAGCCATTGAAAGTTCCCAAGCAACGGTGGAAGTGAGAGTATGAAAGAGCATGTACACGCGACCGTCATAGAGAATCAATGAAATTTCTTACACATCACCTGCTTTTAACGTCGGAGTCTTTTTTGGCATCAGCTATTGAATTGCTGGTGAAACCATCAAGAAAAAGATCTTTGCCGAAGATCTTGTACATGAAACTGTTTTTCTCAGTTTTCCATTTCTCTTCCTCGCTAAAGCGGCGCACCGTTTGACCCTCCAAGATCTCGCCTTGCTGTACCTTTTTGGTGGACTTGCCCGAAACCCGCTTGTAGAGTTCCCAGCCAGGTATGAGAATAAACGGAATGGAGAAGAGGATCAAGAACACGCCCCGGTATCTAGTCTTCACCTCTTTGGGGGCTTTCTTCCAATCGGGTCTTCCCGTTTCGGCCAACTCCAGGTAAAACGCAGCGCCCTCTTTGGGAGGGGGGTTTTTTACAACACCGGGGCTTTTTCTGGGTCCTTTGCTGGGGTCGTAAGAAGCAAACGTCCCGGGTTTCTTCATATGGTGATAGTGTGCAAGAGATGTAGCCGCATAACTTTTGAGGCTCGAGCCGCGCCTAGAAATCCCAACACCCAAGCATTCGCCAGCTATTTCTGCAACAGAACATAAATATCATTCTCCTATTTTCTTCAAACCTCCCACATCACCATGTCTATTGAACACTTGATTGTCCAGAAAACCAAAGCCTACCCCCGCCCCAAACAAATCACCTACGCCTATGGTACCGCCGGGTTCCGCATGAAGGCGGACCTCTTGGACTATGTCAACTACACGGTGGGCATCACTGCCGCATTGCGGTCCAAGTACTTGGGAGGAAAGACCATTGGAGTGATGGTCACGGCGTCTCATAACCCGCCTCAAGATAACGGGGTGAAGGTGGTGGATCCTATGGGCAGTATGTTGGAGACCACATGGGAGAGCTACGCCACGCAACTATCAAACACGCCGGAGGACCAGTTGGCTACAAAAGTGCATGAGCTTGCTCGCCAGTTGAAAATTGATCTTGATTCGCCTGCGCATGTGGTCGTGGCCCGTGACTCCAGAGAATCGTCGCCTCGCTTGGCCAGGGCCACGGTGGACGGCATCCAGTCGCTTCCTGCCACCAAGGTCGACGACTATGGGCTCTTTACCACCCCTCAGTTGCACTACATCACTCGCACATCCAACGATCCCAGCTACGGTAAGTGCCTGGAGGAAGGGTACTACGAGAAGATGGCCAGTGCGTTCAAACGCATCTTCAGCCTAGGCTCGGGCAAGAAGATGAACATCACCATTGACTCTGCCAATGGCATTGGTGCGCCCAAGATCAAGACCTTATTCGAAAAGTATTTAGACCGGGAGATCTCGTACTCGTTTGTGAATTCCTCCTACGACATTCCCGAAATGTTGAACTCCAATTGCGGGGCTGATTTCGTCAAAACAAACCAGAAGACCCCTGCAAATGTTGTTCCACAAGCAGGCAAGTTGTATGCCTCTTTTGACGGCGACGCCGACAGACTAGTTCATTACTTCCAGGATGACAAGGGCGTGTTCAAGCTTTTGGACGGAGACAAAATCGCCACGCTACTTGCGTTGTTCTTGCAGAGGTTGCTCTCTAAAATCGACACCTCGAAATTGGCCCTTGACATAGCCGTTGTTCAAACTGCATACGCAAATGGTTCATCCACCAAGTACGTCGAGAACGTGCTCAAGATCCCCGTGAGGTGCACGCCAACCGGAGTCAAGCACTTGCATCACGAGGCGGAGAAGTACGACGTGGGCGTTTATTTCGAAGCAAACGGCCATGGAACGGTGATCTTCTCGCCAGAGGCCGAGAAGAAGATTTTCGACTACAAGAGCAGCGATCCCGAAGAGAAGGAGGCCTTGGAGGTGTTGAAGCAATTCACCAGATTGATCAATCAGACCGTGGGCGATGCCATTGCAGATTTATTGAGTGTTTTGGCCGTCCTTTACTACTTGAAGTTGGATGCTCAAGCATGGGATAGGGAGTACACGGACTTGCCCAACAAATTGGTTAAAGTAATTGTTCCGGACAGAACGGTTTTCAAGACTACAAATGCAGAGAGAACCTTGGTGAATCCCGTGGGCATGCAAGACAAGATCGATTCTATTGTTAGCAAGTATAAAGACGGAAGGTCTTTTGTCAGAGCCTCGGGAACAGAGGATGCCGTGCGCGTGTATGCGGAAGCAGATACGAGGGCCAACGCCGACCATTTGGCCGAAGAGGTGAGCTCTTTGCTTAATTGAGCGCCTAATTGAAACTATTTGCCTGTCATTTTTGTCATGTTTCTCTTCTCCGTCATGATTTCTCTTTTCTATCACGAGTCTTTCACAAGCCTTTTCTAATACGGGTCTTCATTCATGGTTTCTTTTGTACTGGCCCGGGCTGACAAACTTCTTTCCCAAAGACCATAAGCCCCGGCGCTTGGCCTTGGCCTTGGCCTCGAGCTTGCGGTACCATTGTTCGCAGTCCCCGAACTCAGCACCAAACTTCGACTCGTAAATTACAGCCAAGCCATTCCTTAGCATCTCGGCACTCACATCTCGACGCCCATTCCATTTCCACACCTGGGCCCGCGCCACCACCCGCTTATACTGATCTATTGAATAAGGCGTAATCGTCACAGACCTATTAATAAGATACTGCCGTAGCCACTCGAGCGCCTCTGCAGAATATGGCTGGGCCGGCTTGCCGAAATGGGCGCTTTCTGGCGCATCCACCCCACATAGGCGGATCATCAAGGTTTCATCCTTCAACTGCGACCGTTTTGTCGGCGTTTTGCGGAGCCACCCCCACCCCATAAGGGGTCCTCCTGGAGTATGGTAAAACCGGAAGTTGTCCCCGTCTCCGACTCGCGTGACTCTGCCGTACAACCTTCGCTGGTTGTCCAAGATCCGTGGTGTTAGGTTTAGGTACGTTCTGATGCGACGAACATAGCGATTGTAGAACTTGTAGGATAGGAGAATCCCACCGGCCACGCCTGTGGAGAGAAGGATCACCTTCGGGTGGAAAATGCTGATATCTTCCTCCTCGGCCACTTTCCGCTGGGACATGTGTGGGGCTTCGTGTCGTCTGTATAGATCACACGCGCATACACCTCGACATCCGGCACACGTTGAAGCGGGCAGAAGACATCCACTCTGTTGAGAGCGTACCATGTTTCCACCTCTGTGTGATTCATTTTCCGGGAATCACCTACTCAAGAGGTGCATTTGGCCCATTGTATTGTCCAAACCGAAGGTGTGAAGTGTCACGTGATATGTGTCACGTGTCGGTATTCATGTGCCATACAGGTGACCTACTTTTGTCTGGCCGTGAGAACACCCGTGGGCTACTTGACGACATGAAAATTGCCGACGGAGAGTACGACATCGACCTCTCGGTACTAATTGGAAATGGCCCTGACTCCGAGCTGGATACCTCCTCCCTCGCCGTACGATACGGCTTCATCCCGGACTCCATGGACCAGTCCAGCGCCCTCCACTTGTACCAGGGGGACCAGATTTGCATCTTAGAGGCTCTGTCTTCGGAAAAACTCAAGCAAACGGACGCCCTCCCTATCATCTTTGAAGGTGTTCCCCAAAGACAGCGTCCGCAGGCGGCTGCGTCTGCGCCAAATGACTCTTTCTACCTCTCGTTCACGCCGAACAGCGACGCTTCAGAGGCGGAGGTGAAGGTGGCACTCAGAAAACTCGGAAGCACCATTCGGGTCAGCAAATCAAGAAATGCAGACAAATGGAGGGCGTCGATCCGCGAGTGGCGCGAACACGCCTCGCTGGGATCCAGTGATGTGATTCTTCCTACGGAGAAAACTAGGCCACAAGTCTCGACGGCCCCTGCTTCTTCGGTACAAGCAGCACCAGTGACGAAGAAACCGGCACCAAAAAAGGTTCCTCGGCCTGCATCCAAACGCCCGCCCACGAAGAACGCCCAGAGCAACGACATTATCAGTGTTTCAGACTTTGAGGATCTAGTAAGTGACGACAACAGCGATCATGAGAAGGGCCGCGATAATAAGCAAAACGAGGTGGAACAAAAAAATGTAAGCATAGTCAGCAGGACTGAAAAGGCGCCCGCCGGAAAAAAGGAGCCGAGTATGGCAGTGACCAAGAGTAACGACCATGATTTGGAAGACGAATGGGCCGACCTCGAGGACCAACTCGAGGAAGTCTTGGAGTCTGATCAAGCGCAGAAGCATGCGGCATCTTCCGACAGCGATGACGACTCTGCTTTGGAGGATGTGATCAAAGGAGAGCCCATAATCATTGATGTCAAGGAAGAAAAGAAGGCGCCCCACCAATCGATGATGCCGAGGTTTGGTGCAAACAAGACGCCCATGAGTCTTCGACAATTGCACGGTAGTACTGAAGCCAATGACTACTTGAGCAGCAGCGAAGAAGAATAGGCCGAGCTTCACAAACCTCAGCATGTAGACACTCTGGTAGTGTTGCAGTGCCGGTGCTGTATATAGTCACGCATGCTATCTTCGCGATACAACATTCCATCTACATTCCCATTTAATGAATCCCAGTACCTACGAAGCCATAAGTAGCAGGTTGCAAGCCTTGGAACTTCAGTTGGGGATCGTGAATAAGGAGCTGGACTCTCCTGCTGAATATGATGCCGTGGTCGCTAGGATCTGCCGTCTCCACACCAAAATCGACCCCATCTACGCCAACAACCCAGAACTACAACATGTGCCGGACGTGATGAAGCGATTTCAGAGGCCGGGAGACAAAACAACAAGTCTCCTAAAGCATCTGGTGGAGGATTTGGACAACCTGGGTGGTGAAGGAACCGAAAAAGAAGGTAAATCTGGGGCTGGGGCAGTGCCTAAAAAAGCCCCTGTTGATGATCTAACCAAACAAGAGCTCATACTTATAAAGCAATCTCAATTGCTCAAATATTGCCACAACCTCAAGGAGCTCCTGACCATGAAAATCCCAGCTATAACTCCCGAGGCCTATAACGGAGTAGACTCCAGCTTGGTGCTTGAGAGGGGGAACAAAATCAAGGCTGTAGCTAGAGAATTTGATTTGCTCTTGGCGAAGCACTTGTTGATTTTCGAGAAGTACTCGGCGCTAATCAATTCAGAGAGGAAATTCTGGAAGGACGTACAGGGCAGACTAAGGGAGGCTACCAAAGCAACTAATGCGGCCGTGGCGACTCATCAGGTAGAGAGTAAATATTGAATCCAGGAAAACACGGCAGTCGTCTGTTCAAAATTCATCAACTCAAGCAGTAAACGATCAGTGCAGTCATCAAAAAAGGGGGCAAAAAATGGACGAGTCCGGATTTGAACCGGAGACCTTTCCCATGCTAAGGGAACGCGCTACCAACTGCGCCACACGCCCGTTGAAACATGGTCCCTAGCAGGATCGAACTGCTGATCTTGGCGTTATTAGCACCACGCCTTAAACCAACTGGGCCAAGGGACCTTTGTCTGAATTTAAAGTTTTGTCGCGCATGAAACCAAAAAAGAGGGGCGAGGGGTTCAGTCCAGAACAAGCACTGTGCTCGAGGCTTCACAAATGGCTCGCTACAGCAGAAATGAACCTTTATGTGGGCCTGGGAGGGGCTGGTTGCAAAAAAATTAAAATAAAAAACAATAATGATATGCAGTCATTTTACATTTCGAGATTCTCTTAGATCCTTCCCTAAAGATACAAAATTGTTAAAAAAAAAGAGCGTCACTAAAAACTTTGAAAATTTTCAAACTCTTGCCAAAAATCAGAAACACCACAAAAGTTGCTTTACAAGGGGTGTTAAAGCTACTCATTCTGACGTACATGAAACGGCTGCAAAAAAAAATAAATAAATAAAAAATAAAAATAAAAAGAGGGATTGAAGGGAATATAAAAGGAAATGTAGTAGACATCATTTCCCCACATTATACAAGCAATATACAAGCAAATAATAACCTGCCTCCCCTCCGAACAAAACTATGAATAACAACAGCATTCAAGATTTTAATCTAAACAACGGAGAAGAGACACGTCAGGAACTCTCCAATAACCCCAGTATTATTGATATGATTTCCCGAAATGTAACCACCACCAGCGGTAGTCGACTGGCGGCAATTAACAAAGAAAAGCCCCTTTTCGACCCAATGGATTCTTCTGACGAATCAGATTGCGAGTCAGACAATAGGTCTTCTTTTAGTGAAGATGCAGATGTGCCGAGCGAGCGAGAAGAAATCTATGAGCCTATCGACACTGACATCGTTGCCAGAATGACAAACGAAATCATTGAAAAGAGAATGGAGACTGATAAAGCAGATGCTTGAATTCATTAAGGGAATGGAGTATCCAAAGATCTACATTGGTCGAATCACCCAGAAGCAAATGAAAAGGGTTGTCGATTGGAGGATTGCGCAAAAGGGAATAATGAATTCAGAACAAAAAGCGTTGTTCGATTATGCAAACAGGGTCTTGCAATTTCCAACATCCCTTTACAGGGCT
>NKZV01001109.1:0-53929 GCA_002370175.1 Metschnikowia colocasiae
TAACCTGCACATAGTGCCTCATCGGTCTGCATACAATGCATCTACGAAGTACTCTGACTCCGTACATGCTAGATACTTGTTGACAATAAAGGTACCAGTATTCAGAAACGTAATATTATTAAATATACAGCTAATCATGGCATATGTTAATAATAGATACTAGATACTAGACTAGATACTAGATACTAGACTAGATACTATATACTATATACTAGATACTAGATACTATACTAGATACTAGACACTAGATACTATATACTATATACTAGATACTAGATACTGGATAAATACCATTATACTAGATACTATACTAGATACTAGACACTAGATACTAGACACTAGATACTAGATACTAGATACTATACTAGATACTAGACACTAGATACTATATACTATATACTAGCTACTAGATACTAGATACTAGATACTAGATACTAGATACTGGATAAATACCATTATACTAAATACTAGACTTGTCAACGAGTACCTAGCATGTACGGAGACGAGGTACTTCGTGGATATGTTGTATGCAAGGTTTAGACAATAGGGCTGTGCAAGGTTTAGACAATAGGGCTGTGCAAGGCCTAGACGAGAAGAGAAGTATAAGACGTACTGAGACCCCGTCTCAGAACGTCGGTCTTGTAAGGTACAACTTACATCCCCCTGTATATTGATATATACTAAAACATAAGTTGAAAAGACTAGATACTAGATACTAGATACTAAATACATACCATTATACTTGATACTAGACTAGATACTATATACTAGATACTAGATACTAGATACTAGACACTAGATACTAGATACTAAATGAATACCATTATACTAGATACTATACTAAATACTTGACTAGATACTAGACTAGATACTGGATACTAAATACATACCATTATACTAAATACTTGACTAGATACTAGACTAGATACTAGATACTTGTTAGATTCTTTGATAACGTCTAGTACTTTGTAGTTCCATGTATTTGTTCGTTGATGCCTCCTTACAAGGGGGATACCGGGGTCTCTATAGGCGAACCGCTACGGCGTTCGGCTGTTCGGGTGCCGTAGTGGAGCTCGTTCCTACTCCCATGTCTTCCTTCTAGAAGATTCTCGAGCAGCGTGGGCTTTCTGATCCTGATGGGTAGTGCGTTACCATCGGGGGTCTAAACTAGATACTAGATACTAGATACTAGATACTAGACTAGATACTAGACTAGATACTAGATACTAAATAAATACCATTATACTAGATATTAGACCAGATACTAGACTAGATACTTGTAAAATAATACACCCATATCGAAATATTAATGAATACCATAATACTAGATACTTGACTAGCACTAGATACTAGACTAAATGAATCGAAATAATGAATAACAGCTACAGATACCAGAGGAACTACAGGTTAGAGCTCCATGGGTAGCACGAGCCCTGCGCTGAACTAGGCCTGGACTGCTTGATCAAGCCCAAGTAGCCCAAATACGCCGGCAAATGCCTGGAGTTAGTATCATGTGACCTGGGGCTGTGCCGTATTCCCTGGGTCTAGGCTTGTAACGGTCAAAGAGTGATTTTTCCAGGAACGATGCCCTAAGCGGTAGAAGGTATATTTTATATTTTGAAACAGCTACTGTATTCGTAGTAACTGGTGGATCTCTGTTATTAAAGGCGATAGTTGAGTGGCTAGATAACTATCTTATTTTGGTTACGGTAATTGGTGAAGTATTGAAGTTCTCGTCGTCATTCCTTATCGGTGGCCCGTATTAGGTATGAAAGGCCCTTCCGCAATGCCGTAGTCAGCTATAATAGACTGGGTTCCTTGAGGAACCATCAACGAATGAGCATAACTAAGTACTGCAGTACACGAGAATCTAACAAAACTTATGAGTAGAGACTAGAGTACTAGAAGAATAGATGACTAAGATAGTAGAATAGTGGAATAGAATAGTGGAATAGTGGAATAGAATAGTAGAATAGAATAGTAGAATAGTGGAATAGAATAGTAAAATAGTAGAATAGTGGAATTGGGGAATAGCAGAATAATACGGCTTCTTTCTACTAAACAATGAATATAGAATACTAAATGAATATAATTCTAGCCTTTGCTGCTAAAGCCTGGCAGAAAGGCCATCGGGTTTCTTTGGTGCAGCAATGAGCATTGGAGCCTCTATGAAGCCCTGTATGGTAAATAAAGTGTTTTGAATGTAGAACACTTGAAGAATTTAGATACTGGAATGAATGCTGGAAGATACTGCAAATGGGTCTCCAAACCAGGCCATACCAATAGTCTTGATTAATAGATCCTGATTGATGACCTGATGACCTGATGACCTGATGACCTGATGGATGGTCCTCGTGTTCGGTCTAATCAAGGCATGAACCTCATTTCACTCATCGCTCGCGTACTAAAGCTTGGGGCCACTTTCAAGAGCAAGCGCCACGGCTTTGGCCGCCATCCCAAGCCCCGCTTGGTATCCGTAGCCGCTGGCACCGTAGTTGTGAATCACAACCCGGCCCTCGTCCACGGGCTCCCGCTCAATACGTACTCCGCCGTGTCTGCTGGGCCGGAGGCCGGCCACGGCCCGCACCACCTCCAAATCGGACACTTTGGGGCCATGGGGGTTCTTGGCAAGGAGGTCGGGATACATCTGCGACACCCGCCGCAAAATGTCGTCGCTCTGCTCTTGCAACGTCTCCGACCTCCAGTCGTCCTTCTGCATATATCCTCCAAGCACCAACTGGTCGTGCGAGAAGGGCCTCTTGATCATGTAGGTGGCATAATCGCCGCCCCAGATGAACATGTTCTCCGTCACGTGCGCGGCCTTCACCACCACCACTTGTCCCCGGGTGGGATACACGCCGTGGTCCTGGACTCCGCCGAGCGTGCGTGCACCGATTCCAGTGCAGTTGAACACCACCTTGGTGTCGGGCTTGAACGCCTGGGCAATATGCAGATATGTCTGCCGGCCAAACGTGATGCCCTGCGCCGCCAAGTACCGCTGCAACGCCACCAAAAACTTGGGACTGTTGAAATTCCACGCCCGGAACTTGAGCCCATACTCACATCCTGCAGCCAACGCCCTCGACTCAATCTCACTGCACTCTTCCAAATACGACACCAACAGGGCGATTTTCTCCGGCGGCGGCTTGTGCTCCCAATACTCCGTGGACGTGGCTCTGTCCAAGCCACTCTGTGGCCCACCCAATTTCTCCTGAAGCCTGCCTAGGCTAAGGTACGTGTAGCGGTCAAATAGGAGCGTCTGCAGGTCGTTTCCCGTGATACACGAAAAGCTGCCTCCAGCGTAGGGCGAGGTATAGTTGATAGACTCGTCCCCGGGGAGAAACTCGGCGGAAACTGCGATTTCGGCAGAGCTGATGCCGTGCTCCAAGAGCTCGTATGCAGTATAGAGCCCGATGATCCCGGCTCTGCTGTTAGTACTGAATGGGGGACACCGTCAGCGGGGGCGGCTGGGGAGGGAGTCACGTGGGAGCTGTGGGTCACGGGGCCCGGGGATCCGAGTCACGTGCATCCTTACAATACCAGAGCTCCGGCTGAGCAGAGAGCGAGCCCGGCGTGGCAACCGCCGCTTACATACCCAACAATGTGGTACTTAGCCATGGCGGTGAAGAAGGACGCACGCGAACCGATAAGGGTGTTATATGCAGGATGCACAGAAGAAGCCGAAGGAGCAGGCAGCGGTGGCGAGTCCGAAGCGACGCTCATAGGTGAGGCGTCTTACATGGTGCATGCAGGCGGTACAAGCACTTTGACGTGGCGCCTTTGAAATCAGCGTGAAAGCAGATAAGGACAGATGTGGAGGCCCGCGTCCTGCATATACGACGGCCTCGGCGCACCAAAGCGACCTTTGGCCATCTCAAACCGGGAATGGCCAAACACACTAAAACTGCTGACCTCAAGTCAGCGCAAGGCATCCCCTTCGACTACTTCGTGGTGGTGGATGCAGGTTCTCACGGCTCGCGCGTGTACGTGTACCGGTGGCTCAATCCCCAGCATGCGCTAGAGCAGGGCCTCGACCTCCGGGCCCAGCCGCAGGTTTCCCTAGTCCGGGAATTTGTCGGCGCCGAGGACGATTCGGAACCAAACCAAGACTTGTTTCTTAGGAGCACGGCCCAGCCACAGCAAGCGCCGAGTGCGGATTCCGACTCGGACTCGGACTCCGATGCCGACCGGAATCCTGATACCCTGGCGAACTACATTCTTCCCAGCATCTACACAGGCAAGAAATGGCATGTCAAAATCGGGCCGGGCGTGGCCTCGTTCAACGAAAGCCCCCAGAAAGTGGGCAAGCACCACTTGAGGCACTTGCTCAATTTGGCCGGAAAAGTGGTGCCCAAGTCCGAGCGCAGCAGAACGCCCTTTTTCTTCCACGCCACCGCCGGAATGCGTCTTTTGCCTCCCAATGAGCTGGAGCCCATCATCGAGAACATCTGTCGGTATGTGGCGGAGGAGAGTGACTTTTTCATGCCGGACTGCCTGTCTCACGTGAATGTCATTGACGGTAACGTCGAGGGCTTGTATGGATGGCTCGCCATCAACCTGATGGTGGGGTCTTTTGACAATCCGGAGCGCCATCAGCATGGAAAAAACCACTCCACGTACGGCCTTCTAGATATGGGGGGTGCTTCTACACAGGTTGTTTTCCAGCCGAACCAGACGGAGATTGACGAGCATATGAACAATATGTACCGGGTTTCTCTCCATGCGCTTCCTGAGTTGAGGAAGGTAGGTCTCGGCTCGGGGGACCTGTCTGAGGGAAAGGGTGTGTCCAATGAGAGTCTGAGGGAAAGAAAGCGTAAGGATCAGAATGAGAGTCAGAAAGGTCAGGATCGTCAAAATGAGAGTCAGAAAGGTCAGGATCAGAGTCTGTCTGAGGACAAGAGTCTAGATAAGAGTCAGAATCAAAGCAATAGCAGCCTCTACACAGTCCCTAGTCTTGTGGAGGCCAACGTGTACTCTGGATCGTACCTCGGCTTCGGCATGTTCCAGGCCCGGTCCCGCTACCTCAAAACCCTCCTCCAGGCGTTCCGGCAAAGCAGCGACTTGCCCGAAGACACTTTCCGGTTCCGCACGCCCGTCCCGGACCCCTGTGTTCCCAAAGGTTACACATTTAGCGGGGAAATCGACGACCACAATGTGGACTTCACCGGCAGCTCCAACTTCAACGAGTGTTTGGAGTCTATCTTCCCCGTTTTGGCCAACAACACCTACAACTCGGATGCCAAAAAGTACCAGGGCGACTGCAAATCGCTCAGCAAGGAGAACGAGGTCAGCCTGTGTCTTTTAAACGACCTCATCCCATCCATAGACTTCAGCATCAACCATTTCATCGGCGTTTCCGGATATTGGGACACCATCAACAGCCTCTTTGAGTCGCAGATGCCATTGCCTCTGGAGCGCAGCGGAGCGGGCAAGGTGCAAGAAAAATACGACTACGACCTCATCTACTCCAAGACGCAGAGGCTTTGTTCTCTGTCGCTCAACGAGCTCCTCGAAATGAACTTGTCGAAGAAGATAAAGCAGGAGGACTTGGCGGACTTGTGTTTCCGGTCGTCGTGGATCCTCAACTTTCTCCACGTGGGGCTTGGGTTCCCTCGGTTTGGCATCGACGATGCAGAGCTGCAGGACAAGTTCAAGTCGCTTGAGTTTGTGGACAAGTTGGGCGGGCTGTCGTTCTCGTGGACCTTGGGCAGGGCCATGCTCTATGCCAACGATGAGTATACACAGGCATACAACAATTACACGCAGAAACGAGGCGGCCAGCCCCTCCCCCGGCCCGGGTACGTATACACTGCGTCGGAAACGTTTGTTTTTGGGGCCGAGGAAAAGGGAATCGGCGCCCGACCCGCGGTGGGCTCGGCGTCCGGGCCCTATGAGCAGTACGACTACGAGAAACAGGAGTCGCCCGTTTCGCTGAGCTGGGCCATCAAGCCGCACCGGTTCTACGGAGAAGTGGTTTTCCTAGTGCTTTTGGTGGCGGTGGGGTTCCTCATGTTTGGCAAGCAGAGGCGGGCCAAAGTCTTGGGCGGGATCCGCGGCATGTGGGGATCTCTGCGGCGCCGGTTTGGAGGCTACAACCGCTTGGACGGCAGCTTGGCCACCCTCGACTTGGAGAGCTCCATGGACAGGGCACCCCAGAACAGGCAAGACGTGGACCAGCCCATTGAGATGAGCTCCATGCAGGCTCTCAGGGAAGAAGATGTTTGAAGTTGGCGAAGCCTAGGCCCAGACAGTCTACCAACCTCAGACACCGAGTCTCATTAGATTAGAACATAGAATATTATACTTGTAATCCTCCACTACACTAGCACACAATTTCATATCTAGCCTGCTACGCTCGGTTGTAACGGGCACTGACCCAGACTTGCTACGTAACTAGAATTGACTAGACTACTAAGTAGACTCCCTTAGTTACCTTACTAATACTTGAATTTTACAGACACTAACTAGACATTCCAAACTACAAGTACTCTGGAACTCTTAACAGCAATACCAACGAAGCCATACAAGTAGGTTACTATTTAAGTAGACTCAAACTGAGGACTTTAAAATACTTACTAGAATTACTAGTTAGATACTCTTACTAGAATTACTACTCGTTAGATACTCTTACTGGAATTACTACTAATTAGAATTACTCTTACTAGAATTACTACTAGTTAGATACTCTTACTGGAATTACTACTCGTTAGATACTCTTACTAGAATTACTACTAGTTAAATACTCTTACTAGAATTACTACTAGTTAGATACTCTTACTGGAATTACTACTAGTTAAATACTCTTACTAGAATTAGTATTAACCAGAATACTCTTACTAGAAGTACTACTAACTAAATACTCTTACTAGAATTTCTAAATTACTGTTAACTAGAAGTACTACTAATTAAATACTCATACTAGAATTACTACTAATTAAATACTCATACTAGAATTACCACTAAGTTGAATTACTCTTAACTGGATTTACTGTCAATTACTATACTATGTAGAATAATTGTTAACTAGAATTACTACTAAGTCGAAATACTCTAATTAGAATTACTCTCAACTGGATTTACTGTTAACTTGAAGTACTATACTATGTAGAATAACTCTTAACTAGAATTACTACTAAGTCGAATTACTCTAAGTCGAATTACTCTAAGTCGAATTACTCTACTAGAATACTCTTACTAGAATTACTACTAGTTAGAGTACAATTACTACTAGTTAGAATACTCTTACTAGAATTAGTATTAACCAGAATTACTACTAGTTAGAAAATTCTTACTAGAATTAGTATCAACTAGAATTACTACTAAGTCGAATACTAAGTAGAATACTCTTACTAGAATTACTCTTAACTGGAATTACTACTAATTAAATACTCTTACTAGAAATACTACTAATTAGAATTACTCTTACTAGAATTACTACGAATTAAATACTCTTACTAGAATTAGTATTAACTAGAATTACTACTAAGTCGAATTACTCTAATTAGAATTACTCTAACTAGAATACTGTTACTAGAAGTACCACTAATTAGAATACTCTTACTAGAATTACTACTAAGTCGAATTACTACTAAGTCAAATACTAACTAGAATTACTACTAATTAGAATTACTCTTACTAGAATTACTACTAATCAAATACTCTGACTAGAACTACTACTAATTAAATACTCTTACTAGAAGTACCACTGATTAGAATTACTACTGACTAGAATTACTCTTAACTGGAATTACTCTTACTAAAAGTACCACTAATTAGAATACTTTTACTAGACTTCCTACTAATTAGAATAACTCTTAAATAGAATTAGTACTAAGTAGACCCACTACTTAACTAGAATTAGTACCAAGTAGACCCACTACTAATTAGAATTACCCTTCCTCTTACTAGAAGTACTACTAATTAGAATTACTCTTACTAGAAGTACTACTAATTACTCTTACTAGAATTACTACTAGTTAGATACTCTTACTAGAATTAGTATTAACTAGAATTACTACTAATTCGAATTACTCTAACTAGAATTACTCTTAACTGGAATTACTCTTAACTAGAAGTACTCTTACTAGAAGTACTACTAATTAGAATACTCTTACTAGAAGTACTACTAATTAGAATTACTCTCGACTGGATTTACTGTTAACTAGAATTACTATACTATGTAGAATAATTGTTAACTAGAATTACTACTAAGTCGAATTACTCTAAGTCGAATTACTCTAAGTTGAATTACTCTAACTAGAATACTCTTACTAGAAGTACTACTAATTAGAATACTCTTACTAGAATTAATACTAATTAAATACTCTTACTAGAATACTACTAATTAAATACTCTTACTAGAATACTACTAATTAAATACTCTTACTAGAATACTACTAATTAAATACTCTTACTAGAATTACTCTAAGTCGAATACTCTAACTAGAATACTCTTACTAGAATACTACTAACTAAATACTCTTACTAGAATTTCTAAATTACTGTTAACTAGAATTACTTACTATGTACAATAACTCTTAAATAATTAGTACCAAGTAGACCCACTACGTAACTAGAATACTCTTACTAGAATACTGTTCTAGAGTTACTCTGAGCTAGAACTCTTAATACAATTACTCTGGAATTACTACTAAGTGAATAATCTAACTAGAATACTTTCAGCTTATGTTTTAGTATAGATTAATATACAGGGATATGTAAGTTGTACCTTACAGAGAGTACAAGATGTGGCCCCTCCTCGAAAATACCGAAAACATCAACCACTTTTATCAACCACTTTTTGGAAACTCCGTTTCTAACTTCCCCAATATGCATCTATTTCTACAAAAATCTTAGTATACGTGCCTGTACTACCTGTAGTAGTACTCGTAGTCGTATCTGTATTACCATTTGGATCTCATGCTGCACTACCTATTGAGTGCACTGTTGAGTCATATTTTTTCTAGATCATTGGTGTATAGTAGTGGCCTCGACTGCTCCCTTTGGTGTAGTATACGAGTCAGTGACAGTAGCAGTCATTTATTTACTATACAAGTCAGTGACAGTATAGCAATTATTTGCTCAGTACACTAGTCGGTTATGTCAGTATAGCAGTTAGTTGTTTAGTATAACAGTCATCTGTTTAGTATACGAGTCAGTTTTGACAGTAGCAGTCATTTGTTTAGTATAATAGTCATTTGTTTAGTACAAGAGTCGGTTGTGTCACTGTAGCAGTCATTTGTTCAGAATAACAGTTGGTTGTTGAATAAACTAGTCGGTTGTTCAGAATAATAGTCAGTTATTTAGTATATCAGTCAGTTTTGACAGTATACCAGTCATTTGTTTAGTATAATAGTCAGTTGTTTAGTATATGAGTCGCTTCTGGCAGTATAGTAGTCATTTGGTCAGTATAACAGTTGGTTGTTGAGTACACTAGTCGGTTGTTCAGAATAATAGTCAGTTGCTTAGTATATCAGTCAGTTTTGAAAGTATAGTGGTCAGTTGTTCAGTGCACTAGTCGGTTGTGCAGTATAATAGTCATTTGTTAGTATACGAGTCAGTTGACAGTATAGCAGTCATTTGTTTAGTACATCAGTCATTTGTTAATATAACAGTCGGTTGTTTAGTACCACTTGGTTGTGGCCGTATAGCAGTTAGTTTTTAGTCAACAGCCATTTGTTAATATACAGTCATTTGTTAATATACAGTCATTTGTTTAGTATAAGAGTCATTTGTTTAGTATATCAGTCACTTTTGCATTCACCCACCAGTACCTGCACATAGTACCTCATTGGTCTGCACACAATGCATCTACGAGTGTTGCACCGCGTTAGTCTTAACTTCAGCGTATGCGGAACGACAATGTCACGTGACTCCAACAAGTTCTTCAAGGAGGAATGTCCTTGTTGCTAGTCATTATCGATCGTATATCCTATTATTATACTAATGGTTCAACTCAGTTATAAACTGTTTAGTTCTGTTGTGGTTGTGCTTTCATAAGACTTCGTCTCAAATAGAATTCCATCGTGTAGCAATGTAGCAATGCCATCGTGGAGCAATGTATATACTGCTAACAGTCTCCCACTTACCCTATAGTTTCCATCTGCTATGGTTTGCTTATGACCATGCAGGACTCCGTGGATGTAATGTTGCTCTGCATGTTCAACAGTACCTTGACTCCGTACCTGCCAAGTACTCGTTGACAATTACTAGTCGAATACTCAACTAGAATACTCTTACTAGAATACTGTTAGCGAATTACTCTGAGCTAGAACTCTTAATAGAATACTCTGGAGTACTACTAACTAGAAGACTCTTCTGGAATTACTACTAAGTCGAATACTCTGACTAGAATACTCTTACTAGAATACTCTTAATAGAATACTCTGGAATTACTACTAACTAGATGACTCTTAACTGGAATTACTACTTTGTTGAATACTCTAATTAGAATACTCTTAGCTAGAGTTACTGTCAGCTAGAGTACTCTCAAGTAGAATTACTATACTATGTAGAATAACTCTTAACTAGAATACTCCAACTAGAATTACTACGAAGTCGAATACTCCAACTAGAATTACTACTTTGTTGAATACTCTAACTAGAATTACTACTTTGTTGAATACTCTAAATAGAAATACTCTGAGCTAGACTACTCTAACTAGAATTACTACTAAGTCAAATACTCTAACTGGAATACTCTTAAGTAGAATTACTATACTATGTAGAATAATTCTTAACTAGAATTACTATTAGCTAGAGTTACTATTAGCTAGAATTACTACTAGTCGAATACTCTAACTAGAATACTCTTAGCTAGAGTTACTGTTAGCTAGAATTACAGTTAGCTAGAATACTCTCAAGTAGAATTACTATACTATGTAGAATAACTCTTAACTAGAACTACTACTAAGTCGAATACTCTAACTAGAACTACTAAGTCCAATACTCTAACTAGAATTACTAAGTGAATACTCTAACTAGAATTACTAAGTGAATACTCTAACTAGAATTACTAAGTGAATACTCTAACTAGAATACTCTTAGCTAGAGTTACTGTTAGCTAGAATACTGTTAGCTAGAGTTACTGTTAGCGAATTACTCTGAGCTAGAACTCTTAATAGAATTACTCTGGAATTACTACTTCGAATACTCTAACTAGAATACTCTTACTAGAGTTACTGACTATGTAGTAACCTTACGTAAATGAGTACTATGTAGCCCACTACCTACTACATTACTCATAAGTTTTCTCAAGTGGAATTACTCTAACTAGAATTCTTAACTAGAGTGCTCTACGAGTTACTCCTGTAGTTCACTCTGTGCTAGATACTACTTACCTGGAATAGCTCTGAACTAGAATTTCTATACTAATTCCTAAACAAGAAAGTTGCTAACTGGATTACCACTTAGCCCGAACTCTACTAGCTAAAATGCTCTACTTAATCACTACTAAGAGTTGCTAACTAATCACTAAGAGTTGCTAACTAATCACTAAGAGTTGCTAACTAATTACTCTAGGCAGAAACACTAAGTAGACTTACCATTAGCAACTAGAACTGTGACTAGTCACAGAGAACTGACTGGTACACTGAATCCGGGCCTAAAGCTATGGACCTCTGGTAAACATCCGGATGTACCAGACGGCCAGAAGGTGGCCCAGGAGCGGGTCACGTGACGCGGCACCAAGCCGTTGGTTCCCCGGCGCCTATTGTCGTATTGAGCTGTAGCGGGATTCCATCAACACGGCACCGAAGAAAGATCCCCGGGTCATTGGCGGGGCTCGTGGCCAGCACCGGTGGTCCTGCACATACGGCCCGTTTGCATGCTCACAGTCATAGACCACTCAAGTACACCTCTAGTAGTCATCTGCGGTCTGATAGTCAACATACCATAGTCATACAGGCCGATTCATAGTCATACAGGCCGATTCATAGTCATACAGCATAGTCATACAGGCGATTCATAGTCATACAGCATAGTCATACAGGCGATTCATAGTCATACTCGTCATATCCCCATACTCATACCCACCTAGATGACGGAGTTGACGCTAGAGTTTAACATCGCCTCGCGGGCAGTACAGTTTGCCGTCCCCACGGAATTGATCCGCAAAAACATCAAAAACGTCCAGAAGCAGGTGGAGAAAACAAAGAAACTGTGCATGGACGAGGTGGCCCGGGTCCAAGCTCACCCCCACATGTCGGCAGCAGACAAATTGGCCCGGATCAAGAAGTTGATCAAGGTGGTGGAAAACTGCCGCAAGAAATTGCGCAAGGCCTTGGACTTGGACAGAGACTACCGGCTCCGTTTGGACGCAAGGCTCTCGCGGCTCCAGCAGCTCGAAAACTACACCTCCCCCACGCGGGCCGGCGACCAGGTGCTCGATCTCCACAACGACAAGTTGATCGCGTGGTTCATGCAGGAAACCAACCTCTTGGTGGTGGACTACCTCCTCAAGTGCAGCGGCAGCAGGGCGTACAATATCGGCATGAAGCTCTTGGACGGCTTGGGCACGCCTGCAGAACGGCGGGTCATCGACCACGACATCTACACGCTCTTCAACGACATTTTCTTGGCGCTCAGCGACGACCACAACCTCGACCCCGTGGAGGCTTGGTACAATGAAAACAAGGCCCACCTCCGCAAAATCAACTCCAACTTGTTGTTTGAGATCCACTTCTGCAAGTACCTCTTCCTCATCGAGCAGGGCGACGTCTGGAACGCCATCCACTACGCGCGGGCGCATTTGGCCTGCTACGCCCGGCCCGGCCACTACGCGTTGGGCCGCTCCGACCCCAACTTCGACCGCAACGTGGCTTGCCTTACGCACATGGGCTCGCCGCTTCTCTCCTTGGCCTTTACTGAGTCCTCGGCGCCTCAGCCCTCGTGGAGCTGGCTTCTCAATAAGCACGACTCCCACGTCGAGCCGTTCATGAACTACCACCGGCTGAAATCGGAAAAGTGCTGGCAACTTCTCCACCACACCTTCACGAAGGACTTTGCCAGCGTCTACGGCATCTCGCAACACTACCCCATCTTTGTGTATTTGTCTGCAGGGCTCCTGAGTCTCAAGACCAAGCTGTGCTACTGCAATGACCAGAACACCATTTTCGAGAGCAGCAAAACGCCCACCACTGCCTTTGAGCACCTGCTCGACTCCACACGCCTCCGAGACCTTGCCCTACGCGGCCCGAACCAGTATTACAGGCTTCTCTGCAAAATCAACCAATGCCCTGTGTGTTCGCCTGAACTCTACGCCTTGAGCCGCAGTCTTCCCGATGCCCAGCTCATCACCCACATCTTCGACAACCCGTTCAAGTTGCCCAATGGGAACATATATCCATTTGACAAGCTTCTCAATCCTGAATCGGACCTGAGCCTTGTGCGCCACGGTAAGGTCCGAGACCCGTTGACCCAGGAGATCTTTTTGATTGATGATTGTGTGCGGGTGTTTCCGGCATGATACTGAGGCCGGGTTTTGAATATGGTGGTCTCACGGCCAATCTACCCGCTTCATAGTACATGACGCCCACTCATCTTTGCTCCTACTGCATCAGTATCCTATTATTATCGAGCAAAGAATCACCACAATACTGACCGTGAGCCTCAATCGCTGTCTGAATCAACTGCCTTACTAACCTCCTCCGACTTCGGAACAAACTTGGTGAAAACATAGATGCGGGCCTTCCTTTCCTCTGCTTTCTTGGTGGTGCTGCCCATTCCGTCCGTTCTGCGGTGATGGTAACCCGGAAAAACGCCCCATTCGAAAGCGCCCGACCGTTCCACCTTGTACTCGATGCTCCGGGCCAACGACTTGATGCCCCACGAAATGTACGGTTCTCCCTCAAAGACCGTCAAGAGGATGCTCTCGCTGGCGTCCTGCTCAAAGTACCCACTGGTGTCTGAGACGTTTGCATTCACCATCTGCAACAAGCTCCTTGCGCTCTGGAAATACCCTAGCACCAACTTCTGGTGGTCTCGGATGTTGCGGTTGGCATCCTTCATGCCGCGGCCTGTGTGGGGGAAATTGAACATGATGTGGTTGAGTCTGGTGGGCAAGAGACGGTTCTTGTTCACTTTTAACGACGCGGGGAGGTTGGTGGCATCGACATCGTGAAGAACCTTGACCTGGAGGTCTTTGAGCGTCTGGAGGTTTCCGGCCGCTGTGGTGTACTTTTTAAGCACCCTTTCCTCGGAATCATAACTGGTGGCTATCAAGTTATGCGGTTTAATGTACCCGTTCTGCACGATGGACACAGAATACGAGAAATCACCCTCGCCCACCAAGAGAAGCGTTTCATCTTCCCTAAAGGGGATGAACGCCTTTGGTTTTTGTGGCGCTGGACCTGCTTGTTTCTGGTTGGCTTTCTTCAGACTGCCGCTTTTCATGGCCTGCTGCTTACTAGCAGCCGCGTCCTGGGCGCCTTGCGCCAGTTGTGCACGCTGCTTGTTCTGCTTTTCTTCGAGAAGATAGCTCTGAAGTGCGCCCCTGAGGCCTTTGCCCACGACCTTGCGTCCTGTTAATTTGCGGCCCATTACCAGATCACTATGCCCGATGGACTGAGTGCGATGCGCATCGACTTGGCTCGCTGCCTCCTGCATGTAAGCCCCCTTTCCGGTCTCTGCTTCCCCACGTTGATTGCGTGTCTCATTCAAGCGACCTTCCTTGACTGGTATAGTGCAAGGAAAAGTTTTGCTGCCGTGGTCTTCGCACTGAGCTCCTTGACTTTCTTGGTATTCACTGTGAGTGTCTCTCGATTCCGGGTCTACTAGCTTGGTGGTGGGTGAACCGGTATCTGCAGGATTCATGGTCAGTGGCATGGCAAAAGCACTTATGAGCTGGTTGAAAAAGATGCGGAATGGACAGAGTCCACGTTTGCCTGGCCTATTTATAGGCTCACATTCCACTCCAAGCCGCATCGACGTTGGTGCTGAAAGAGAGTTCACTTGCTCTGTTTCTGGGCCCCTATACGCTGGCCAGGCCATTGTCTGGCGCTGGGTATGCGAATGGTCCCCCCAAGATTGAACTGCATATCGGGCCACATTCCGTAGGGCCCTGCAGATAAACCCCGTTATCATGCCATATGGTCTGAGCCGTCTAAACATTGGAAAATGGCCTGATGCGAGTTTAGAGCTACTTCTGAAGCTGTTGTGTGCTTTATAGGTGTCCGGTTGCTGAGCACTGCCTGTGCTGGAAAAGCCACTTTGATGCCTTCTTATTTTGGCTAATACCTGCCTATTTTGGATAGATCCTGCCTATTCTGGCTGCTACGTGCCCATCTATTGTGTTGCTCAAGCGAAAAGGGTATCATTGATACCTTATTGGGATATCTACGATATTGGAACACTACCCAAGGCTTCTCCAGCTTATCGGAACCCGACGCACATGCAGCGCTGTGTGCAGGCCCGACCCCCAAGGAAAGTAGAACCGATTGCTCGAGTCTCCTTGGACTTGTTCTTGGACTTTTTCTGTGACACTTTGGCTATTGAAGAGCTTCTGAGCCTTTGACTCAAGTCGTGGATTTTGCAAGCATGCTGATATCCAGATGCCATAAACTGCAGTGACAAGCGCAATGGCAATGCAATGGCAAATGCAATGGTAAATGCCATGGCAAATTCAATGGCAACGGTAATATGAGGAAAAGCCGTCCTGTCTTCAGCCCATCTCAACCAAGCCCGGTGTTTGTGATATTGTGGATGACTTGCATAGCTATATTGTTCCGTTTTCTGGGGTGACAATGGCAGCAAACAGGCGTCAGAATTCAATCCATCTTTGGCCAGTGCTGTGGACAATGAAGTACTAGGCAAGAAGCGAAAAGTGGCGGCCAAGAAGCGAAAAGTTGCTGAAACCGTTTTAGTACGGGCCGTTTAGGGTTTCCGGGAGGGTTTGTCCAGGTGCTTGGCTAGTTTAAGCACAATTTGTTCAAGCTTGTTTTGTTCAAGCTAAGCTGTTCAAGCCGATTTGTCTGAGCTTATCTCTGTTGTGCACCTGTTCTGTTGCCTGTTGCAGGTATTCTTGAAATGCAGCTTCAAGCATCATCAACGAAACCGTGGTATAGCTGCGTTAAGTGGCTTAACGCCCTTGCAGAGCTCTCTAAATCAGTCTGTGGTGTCTATGGTGGCTCAGGTTGTCCACGGTGCATCAAGAACCGAAGTAGTCAGTATGGCTCTGCTCCCAAGTAGATGGCGTTAACAATGGTCTTGAAGTGGGTCTCTAGCCAAGATTAATCTCAAACGTAAGCAACGGCTTCTCCATCACTTCCTTATATATATGGGTAGCGCACGACCGGGCGGAATTAGAGGCCGGCACTGTGCTTAAAACCGAAAGTACCTGGTGAACCACTCGGGAATGCTTATGCCAACATTCTCTCTGCAAGGCCCATTCCCAACAACGAAGAGGTGGGGGCGCTTCACCCACATGTCGTTGGTCTATATAACACCACTACATTCCACTGCGAGGAATCCCAAATCACACCCCCCAAAGTACGAAAGTTCCCAAGATTCTGACCCTCAATGGCCATAAACCATTCTCCAGCCGTAATCTATGTCCGAGCTCTTTTCCTGAGCATCTGTATCAATACGGTTCTGACTCTGGGTCCATGTCTCAAGTAGTGCACCACTCCACCACCGTTAGTCTTCCACACCCACTTTCTGCTACTGACAGACTATGCACATGAAGCACAAACCGTGCCCTGTGACGTAGTCATTCTGTGGTAGATATAGTTATTCGTTCCTTTCAATATACAAGTTAGTACTCTTGAACCTGAAGATACATCTACTTGTACCACTCTACTAGTATTCACTGCTGCTATTCCTACTACGACTAGTACTATTCACTGCTACTACTCTACTATACTACTACCACCATCATGTGTCTATACAATAAGCTACTATGAATACACACTAATACTGTACCACTCACTCTAACACATAGTACATAGTACTGTATTAATACACACCACTGTACACTGTACTCTAACACTATCTACTCTAGTACCATACTAACTCTACTGTTAGATAACCATAATCCCTCTTTAACTCCTCTTTAACTATAACGTTCCTTTGACTAACTCATCTTTACCATAACTTATTAACCATAGCTTACATTAACTATAACTCTCTTGAACTGACTCCTCTTTCACTATAACTTCCTACTAACTTCCTACTAACTTACCTTAACCTACCTTTCCTTACTCTAACACTACTACTCTAGTACTATACTAACTCTACTGTAGATTCTGTCATGCGTAGTACAGCTATGGATTTTAGATGACTCCTCATGGGACAAGTGGGCTTGGACAAACGCCTCTGAGCGTTGGTTGTTCTCTGAAGAGTACCCCATCGCCTGGGAGTTACATCTGGAATTTGGCTTTGATAGCCAGCCCTAAGTGATTCCCTTTAGGGCTATAATGCCACAACTGATCAGCTTGGGCTCCTATTCCTATGGGAACCCATGGTGATCTAACAGCTACTAGCTACTCCATACTACTGTACTTTAGTATTACTAGCTACTCCATACTACTGTACTTTAGTATTACTAGTGTACTATTCATACACTATACTCTCATACACTATACTATTCATACACTATACTATTCTATACTACTACACTTAGACTGTACTACCTTGACTGTACTACCTTGACTGTACTACCTTGACTGTACTGCTACATGATAGTGGCTGCTTATTGGAAGTGAGCTTGTTAGCTTTCACATTTTGTGGTGTGGCAGGTGTCCAGTATGCCTCTGTAGCTCTAAACGCACACTAGGTACTCTTGATGCCATGCATCGACTCCAATGAGCTCAGAACAGGATCCATTGATATTCTGGAGGTAGTCTTGGCGATAACTAGGAGGACTATGAGAGGACTTTGAGAGAATATCAGAGATAAAGGTACTGGAACACGGAACACGGAACTACCAGACTAGTAGAGTACTAGAAAAGCACTACAGTGCCCTGAGTGCAGGCCCTTGATACCTTCGTTCTCGGACTACGTTTCAAGGCCCGCTGGTAACCATAGTCCTTTGGTTTGATGTGCTACGTCGAACCTTGGCTTACGTCCTGACAGTGTTCACAACTTATGTTTAGTATATATTAATATACAGGGATATGTAAGTTGCCTTACAAGACCACTTCTCCTCTCGTCTAAGACCTGCAGTCTCTCGTCTACGTTCCACACAGCCCTACTGTCTAACAATGGTCTGTCTGTTCCACACACCTAAGGCCTGTACATGCCCCGCCGTCTGCAAACATATCCACGAAGTACCTCGTCTCCGTACATGCTAGGTACTCGTTGACAGGTCGGGGTCTAGGCCGAACCAACTAAGCCGTCACACAATCCACCTTCTTTCACTTTATACACTCCAATTCGACTGAGAACACGACTGGTGCACTTACGTCTTTACATAGGAATAGACGGACCCAAGGTATGCCCAGTAGACCACGCACTCGACACAAGGAGGTCGAGTCAGTAACTCAGTTTTCACTGACTCTCTGACTGTCCCTCCAAGTGGTATCTAGGATGCAGGACACCTTACAGTCGAATGGGATGTACTATCAGACCTCTTATCCACGACCGAGTCTCAAAGACATGACTACGGTTACAGCGAAACAAAGCATTCTTGCATAGCTTTCGGAACGTCCTCTCAGCCCTGGTAGAGTACATGTTTAGCGGACTACTCATCCCGTCTTCAAGTCCAAACTGGCTAGAGCACACAAACAATGTACGCTAATGCATGAGTCTGTGAGTGTAGTTTATGGAGTGAGGTCTTTAGGCGGATGGAAGGCCATTTGGAAGTTAGGCCGTCGCTGAGTGCCTCGCTGGTCAAAGATCTTTCAAGTGCCAGCAACACTTGAAGAGTTAAACATGGTCTAGTGCGTTGGGAGTCTATCAGAGTGAGAAACGTATGGCACCCCTCAGTTGACATGATCTCTACAAGTCACAAGTCACAAGTCTCAAGTCTCAAGTCTCAAGTCTCAAGTCTCAAGTCTCAAGTCTCAAGTCACCTTGGCCGTGTACACTAAACGTGGCTGGCCAGAGGGCTAACGGATTCTACGTAAATCTCTTTGGACAGCCGAAGTGCCAGCACCACGTAGATCTAGCTCCAGTTTCAGACGTAGTAATTTAATTTTCCATCAGAGCCTATAGGATTCGCTGGACTGGATCTCGGCACGTATTGGGTGCAAATTCAGTTCGCACTTGGGTGCAAATCCTGCGCACCTCTGCAATTCGCACTCGCGTAAGCCGGCCGGGAAAGTGGTAGGCAAAGCATAGAGTAACGCGAGTGGTGATGAGTTGGTGAGTTTGGTGAGGGAAAGCCCACCCTGTCAACGAGTACCTAGCATGTACGGAGACGAGGTACTTCGTGGATATGTTGTATGCAAGGTTTAGACAATAGCGCTGTGCAAGGCCTAGACGAGAAGAGAAGTATAAGACGTACTGAGACCCCGTCTCAGAACGTCGGTCTTGTAAGGTACAACTTACATCCCCCTGTATATTGATATATACTAAAACATAAGTTGAAACACCCATACACCGCCTTAGTAATACTGGGCCTTTGTTCTCTGTGGAGCCTGCTTAGAGAGCACGGTGCCGCCATTTCAAACAGTCTTCTCAAAACAAATTCGTGTCATTGAACCCACATTGCGTTTCTGTTAGAATTAATATGCGACCTGGGCTAGCCTGATTCGCATGGGGTTAAGCTTCACTGCTTATCAATATTTAGGATCGTCCAAGAACGATAAGGCTCGTTGGATTCGACTCTTCCTGAACGGCTACTCTAGTAGGAACTCGCCCGTTCAGGGATACTAGATATAGAGATATTATTGACTGTAGTATCGTATTTAATGGAGTTCTTGTCCTTTCAACTAGGGTTCTCGCCAGATCTTTATCTTCTCTGCCCCGCTTAATCAGGTCATTCATCAGGCCATGATCTGCTCGGTTACTTAGCTCACTCGGGAATGTCAGCCGATCCGGTCTTGTCCTTGTGCGTGCTAGCCAGTATTGTTATATCTTTCCAGCGTAATAGTAGTTGGTCCTGCATGGAGATTAGGTATCCTGTTTAGTCCCAGTATTCAATCCTGTATCGAGAATGGTAAATCATGTCTAACAGTTTCTACTGCATATGTTGGATGGAATCCAAGATCTCACTCTTCATGGACGTGGCATCAAACCTCTCAAGGGACTATTCGGGGTCGGCATTACATCACTTGCCAGCCTGGTCCACTCCACTAAACCCTCGGCTTCACCGGATCTCATTGGCTGTGCCTGAGAGTAGCCTTCCGCGAATGCCAGGTCTGGCGTAAACGTCGAGCTTGTGTTATGGATGATTTGGAGCTTGTGTTATGGATGATTTGGACCTTGTGTTATGGATGATTTGGACCTTGTGTTATGGATGATTTGGAGCTTGCGTTATGGATAATTTGAATCCTGCTTCCGACCAGCTCTGAACAGGTAGTGGTTTGGCTGTGCAGGGGCGATTGAAAGCGAGGCCTGGCCCCCGGTCTGCCTTGGGGCGTTCTAGAGGCTAAGCAGAATGAGCCAAGCTTGAGCCGTGAATGCCTGCCAACCGAATAAAGCGAAGCAAATTTCACAAGAGTCCCCAGTTGGCCGGAAACCTACTGTGTGCCCTGAAGTGCCTATGGAAGTTTGAGCTTTTCAGACACGCATGCGGCCCGGTCACTAGACTCTTGAGTCCGGGAAAGAGGTAAACAAAATCCACCACGTGTAGGTCTTGTTAAATAGCTATGGATTTGTTGGTGTTCAGAAATCTGGTCTGAATCGACTTTGGCCGTCCGTACCATCAACGAACCAGCTGTAGATACGTCCAAGAGAGCTGCCTTGCCTGCTTGATGCCGGGCACTGAAGGGGCCGAAGGTCGGGTGTGAACGGAACGGTCGCTGTTGAAGGAGATGTGACTGCATTTCATCTCTGCCATCACATCGGTTCGAGCAGCGGACGCTCTTTCTTACCTGATGGGTAGTGCGCTAACCATCGGGTCTAGAACGTATTCTCTATTCTCTTCTATTATATTGTCTTCTATTCTCTTCAAATTTTATTTTAATTCTATTCTTTCTATTCTTTCTATTCTATTTCTTTCTAATTTATTCTAATTCTATACTACTATACTACTATACTATACTACTATACTACTATACTATTCTACTATACTACTATTCTACTACTACTAGTACTAGTCTACTATTCGACGATCATACGATCATATTTGTTCTGGAACACATGTGGGTAGTTCACTACTTCTGCCAAAAATGCAGCATGGAGATATTACTGGACTTAAACACCATCGAATGAAGACCAAGAAGGTTAGCAATAAAAGATGTGAGGGTAGCAGGATGTTTGACGGTAAGATTGAGCACGAGATTTATTGAGAGTTGAAGAGAAGATTTATTATTCAAGGCCTTGGTCAAATGCAAATCATGGAACACGCATAAGTGGTGTGCAGTCCTGACATGGTATATGGAGTCGAGTGGTATAGTGGAGTCCAGTGACTACACTAGTATAGTAAGTATTCAAAGTAGTTTAAGATAAAGAAAGCAGATGGTAGTAGGCTTGTTCGATTCTTGATAGCCGTACATGTAATAGTACCTTCGTCTGTTCTCATGCAAAGTTTATGGTTATGTAGAGGGCTCTGATTAGTCTTAAGTCTGTAGGGTATCGATGCATTTAGGATGCACTAGAGAGTTACGCGGCCACTATGGAGCCAGGCGGTATTCAAGTCCTTGAGCTCCACGTTCCATGAGACTGTGGATTCTTATGCACAGTTCGGACCATAGATGTACAAGTATAATGTTTATAGAGGTATTAAGTGGGGTGGAGTAGAGTAGTAAGAGAGTAGTATAATAGAGTAGTATAATAAGAGAGTAGTATAATAAGAGAGTAGTATAATAAGAGAGTAGTATAATAAGAGAGTAGTATAATAAGAGAGAGTAGATTAGAGTAGGGAGTACTAGAGTAGGGAGTGCTAGAGTACTAGAGTAGGGAGTACTAGACTACTAGAGTAGTAGAATAGTAGAGTAGGGAGTAGGGAGTAGGGAGTACAGTATTAGACTATGTAACAGTATAGTAATATGACCGCCTGTTATGGCATACACTGCATATTTTGGATTAACCGTTAACGGCCCCAAAGATAAGTCAGAATGTCAGAATGTCAGAATGTCAGAATGTCAGCAAGCCATAGATAAGTCAATAGAAAAGCCAGACAACAAAGAGCAAAGCAGTGAAAGCATTCAGTCTCGCCTGAACACCGCATCCAGAGCTCAGACTGAACATAGAAGTCTTTTGTAATATAGGAATGTTATCATGAGCAAGAGCATCGAATATCATAGAGTATCCATCGAACCATCAAAATCCTCTATTTGGTTGGTGCTACCCAGCAGACTCAGGCCTGATGACTGCTTGCTATCTAACGAATCCAACGTATTATATGACATCCATGCTCCTAACAAGGCCAGTCGGACATCCTTGAGCAAACCGTCTTGCTGAGCCAATCCAAGTCATCCACTCTGAGTAATCGAAGCGTGGGTCCTGGGATCCTTACCGAAGTGATATTAAGTCAATTAAGCCTGAGTAACAAGTCAATGAAGCCTGATGGAAAACAGTCCATTACATGCGATGAAAAGATGCCAACTAAGCCTGACGAAACCAGTCAATCGAGCCTGATGCAAAACAGTCTATTAATCTGATGGAAACAAGTCAGTGGAGCCTGAAGGAAATCAGTCAATTACTTCTGATGGAAAGAAGCCTACCAAGCCTGATGGAAACAACTCAACTAAGCATGAAGGTAACAAGTCAACGAAGCCGAGGGAATATGTCAAGCAAGCCACTTGGAAAGGTAGTTAACATATAGTGATATTAAGTGATTAAGTGATTAAGTGATTAAGTGATATTAAGTTGTTGTTGTTACGTTGTTAAGTGTATTAACTCATATTTTCAACTTACAGATTAAAACTATTTTATTAAGCTGACGATTATCGTACAACTTCATCACATCCTTTTGGTAAGAGTGTACAGTACAGAGTAGAGTATGTTAAACAGTCATGGAATATGCACAGTTAAGTAGTACAGAGTGAGTTGCTTGCAAGGTCGAGTAGTTTGGAGTAAACTGGAGTAGTACAGAGAGATCGGGACCTGTAGGTGCGAATCAGGTCCGGTGCATAGTCAAGTTCCGTTAGAGAAGTCGTTGACCTTGGCCTTACGTCTTACGGTATGGACACTCCAGAGCCGTGACATTAGCCTCTCCACCTAGTCCAGAGCCGTACACCAGATGTCACTTGAATATGTGTAGTGTAGCGTAAAGCACCGTATAGTACTATATACTAGTGTGTGGTAGTACTATATACTAGTGTATGGTAGTACTATATACTAGTGTGTGGTAGTACTATATACTAGTGTGTGTGGTAGTATGTGTCGTAGTACAGAGTATAGTACAGAGTGTAGTATAGAGTGTAGTATAGAGTGTAGTATAGAGTGTAGTATAGAGTACAGTGTAGAGTAGAGTGTACTATAGAGTGTAGTATAGAGTACAGTGTAGAGTAGAGTGTACTATAGAGTGTAGAGGCTAGTATAGACTAGTATGTAGTCGTTAGATCTGCATGTGTAGCAACTACCCAGGAGGCAAGGCCTTGATGTATTTCAGACACCTAACATGGAGTCTCTCCATCGTCTGAATGCCCGTCTCGCACAGCTGGCCAAATGTACACTTGAGTGTTCTAGAAGAACCCTTGATATCTCTGAAGAATCCGCTAAATGATCTTAGCGACTCGGTACCTGGCGTACAAGGGTATAACTTGAGGAGAGTAGAGAGTATAGAGCTATTAGTGGTAGGGAGTAGAGTAGAGCATAGTATAGTATAGAGTATAGTATAGAGTATAGTATAGAGTATAGTATAGAGTATAGTATAGAGTATAGTATAGAGTATAGTATAGAGTATAGTAGCATAAAGTGCAGTAGTATAGAGTATAGAGTATAATAGTATAGAGTATAGAGTTATTACAGTAGTACAGAGTATAATAGTATAGTGTATAGTGTATAGTGTAGTATAGGGTGTAGTATAGAGTATAGAGTATAATGTAGTATAGTGTAGTATAGAGTATAGAGTATAATGTAGTATAGAGTATAGTATAGTATAGAGTATAGAGTATAGTGTAGTATAGTGTGTATAGTGTAGTATAGTGTGTATAGTGTGTATAGTGTGTATAGTGTAGTATAGAGTATAGAGTTATTACAGTAGTATAGTGCAGGTCACTTCATACTTGTTCTTTGAGATTGAGTACTTTAGGTGATTTCAAGAAAGCTTCGATATCTACAGTGACGGTTTCTGTGTCTCTGATCAAGCACTCATGATAGCTAATAGGTCTGGATCCATACGTCTGGGTGCACGTGGTTAGACAGCCATTCGCTCGCTGTTCCAGACGGCTAGGAAATAGCCCGAAGGTTCGTACAGAGTCTGGCTTCCCATGGGAGCAGCCTGGGATGGGGTCGTGCGCCACCCATTATTGGATTGAACGCCGTCATCGTAGATGGTACAGTATTTTTCAAAACTATTCGAACCAGCGCGACAAAATGTTTCGAACCAAGAAGACAAAATGTTTCGAACCACACTAGCAAAATTAAACAAACCAATCATTCAAAAAGTTTCGTACCCTTCGCAGTCTTTCAAACCAAATGGCGTAATGTTTCACACCAACTTTTATTAGAATTCAATATTCTGAAATCTTAAATCTGGAGGATTGCCTCATATGTACTACATTTGGGAGTCTTGCAGCACCAATCAAGGGTCAAAACGGACGGATCTGAACTGGTTTCCTTGTTATCCTGTATACAACAACTTGTTAGGGGTTATGTAATCATTCATACATTGGTTTGTTTAATTTTGCTAGTGTGGTTCGAAACATTTTGTCGCGCTGGTTTGAACCATTTTGTCTTCTTGGTTCGAATAGTTTTGAAAAACACTGTAGTGGGTGTACTTTAGGTGGTGTACTGCACTTTACGTGGTGCACTTTACGTGGTAAGTAAGGCATTTAGCCAGCTTTCGATTATTTCCTATTTCGGTAACCCTTTGCGCATGTTTACCTACCCCACAGCACGTGACATCCCCTTAATTCCTTACTCTTATCAACATGAACTGGGGCTAGAGCCGTAAGTCTTGCATATACCCCAGGTGTGCTGGTTGGGGGACTTGCTCTCATGTTCGCCTCCTGCATACAGTGCCGCTTATTCCGTCAGCAGTCACTATACTCTACTACAAATACTACACTATACTACAAATACTACCGATACTACAATACTACAATACTACTATACTACAATACGACGCCTGTAGGCAGCGCACGTGCTCGGTCACGTGTCCCCTCTTTGATATCTACAGAACCCTACATCCTCACACATCCTAGGAATGTTGACCTGGATTAGCTATTAAGGAGCTTAGTGTCTGAATATTTTACACATGAAACACACGTTCTTCGCCGAGACGTTGTTTTGGGGACGGCGTTGGAGAGACTTCCATCTTAAGGTCCTTAAGTTCCTCAGGGCCTTTCAGATCAAGGTCATTGAGATCCTCCTTATGATCCTCTATGCCCAGATCATCCTTCAGATCGTCCTTCGTATCTTGTTCTATTTTCACGTCCTCCTTAGGTTCCTTATTGTCTTCATCGGGGGACTCGGCATGCCCGCTCTCCATACGCTCATAAAAGAGCATAAACGTCCCTGGCGACGTGAGCACCTCCTCCTCCGTAGTGGCATAAATGGCCTCATCGTTGGCCTTCCACCAAACACCCCGGTAGTGCCTGTAGCAGATGTAATGGCCGTAGTTGTGGGTGCCCATATGCAGGATGACTGCTCTGAGTCTGTACTTGACATTTTTCGCTTCAATGTCTGTCTTTTGAGTGCTTTGGTCTTCTTCCTCCTTCGTATTTTCTTGATCTTTGTCACTGCCGCTCGCTCTCTCGTCTTGCTTTCTAAACGGTCTTCTGGCGTCCATATTCACGTCGCTGGCCTCAGCCGTGTACGCTGACATATCAAGTACACCCGGAAACGACAAGTTCTTGGAGTTCTTCATGATCATAAACGTATTCGGGTCCATGACCGAGCGGTTGATATGGATGCAGAGCAAAGGAGGCGGCGTGCCCAAGAAAATCTGCTTCGATTTGCGGGTTTTTTGGATCATTTGCTTGGTGGTGAGACGCTCAAACACCTCATCGGAGATGTAAGGTTTCTGGAGCTCGGTTTCGATCTCGTGGATGCGCTCGGAGAACTTTGGCACAAGTGCCTCGTTACCTCTCATGCTTTCTTGCAAAAAGTCCCGTGTCTGCACCAATCCACAGCGGTTGCAGTTGACGTCATCAATGAACTCGGGCTTTTTCCACTCATTCAAGAGCTCGTGGAGTTTGTAGTGGCTGCCGTACGAACGGTCGTAGGGGAGGTTCAAGCTGAGGCCCGAGTTGACGGAGTACCGGATTCCGCCGGTTTCTCCACAGCTCATACACCCGATGCGCTCGGCAGAGATTCCGTCCACGGGTGTCACCAAATGGAGGGGGAACGCAAGCTGCTCCAGTTCAGGAACGTTGGGGTCGATCTGCTCCGCTGGCACGTAGACGGTGGACGAGTTGGACTCCTGCATGGGCACGAACTTCTTTCCGCCATGGCCTTCGCTGCCTTTTCGGGACTCGGTCTTGTCATCGGTCTTCTCGTCCGCATTCTTCTTCTTGAGCTCCTTCTCCACTATGCGCATAATCTGTTGGTAGAACTCTTGCGCATCCTCCTGGTTATAGCCCATGAAAAAGTTCTGTTTGGGCCCATCAGGCATGCGCTTGAGAAGAGAGCGAGTGCTAAATTCCTTGCCTCGGGAGCCATAACAGCCGTTCAAATCATCAAGAAGCGCCTTGAGCGTAGCAGTAAAGCGCATTTCCGGAGCGGCCACGCCGTTCTCGGTTACGATTTCTCGGGCGAAGAACGCAGTGAGGCTCCGGGACGACGCCAAGGCCTGGAGCACGGAGTTCATGAAACATGTGTTGCCTTCGTTGGCCAAGCCGCCGATTTCGCCTCCCACACGGGCAGCTGCGGGAGAAAAGCGCAGGCCCCACGATCTGCTCATGGAGGCGATGGGAGACACAAGGAATTGGAGGTAGGAGCCCAAATAAGAACGGGATGCCGAGGAGCAAGCTAAAAGCACCAAGAACGCAGCGGCGAGAGGGGCGTGTTTTGATAGAGCCAGGATGATGGAATTAAGTGGGAAACGAGGGTCTAGACACGCACAAAGGGAAATGCCAATGAATGCCACGATGAGGATTGGGGCAAGCTTGGAAGACATACTGAGTGAGTATGACAGAAAAAGCTGAGCTGAGCGCACCGGGCAGGTATATGCAGGTCGGCAAATATGTTCTGGCAATCAGCATTGAATGGCACCTCTCGGGAAATTTAAGGGTTTGACCGACCTTTGAAAGTGTTTGACTGGTTTTATGAGTGGTGACTAGTTCCTCTGAATGTTGACTGGTTTTTCTGAATGTTGACGGGTTTTTCTGAGTGTTGACTGGAGACTGAACGACTTGACTAATGTCTGGTTGGAATTCTGCCTGCGGTATGTGCCAGATGGACGGCTTGCCGACCTAGTCTGGTTCCTGGGTCTCCAGTAGCACGGCCTTTCTGATGACCGAGAGGTTAGGGAGAGTCTGAAGAGCCAAATACCGGTAGACTTACCGGAGGGGAAGGTCACGTGACTCGCGTCCTTACATGCACTCAGTCTGCTGTCGCTTAGCTCTCTGGGTCTGGTGAAAGGTGTCTGCTGGTGAAGGTGTCTGAGTCTGGGAATTTGCGGGTCTCGTGCCTTATCGAAGCATCTGAAGTGGTTCAATTGCCAAAGGAATAACCATGAACGCAACCATCACAGTAACACAACTCGTTCCAGTCACGGAGCTACCTGTTTAGGTAAATAGATTCAGGCCCATAAGACTCAGCATCAACTGCTTGCATATTAGTCCATGATCTTTGGCTGTGAAGTGTGACTGACTGACTGGAGAGCTCCTTGAATGACCTTCATGTCAAGAAACTATAAGATGTCTCCCATACCGAAAGTAAGCTTCCCGGCCACTCGGAAGTGGTTGAATGAGTAAGTAATATTCATTGCTTGAATGCATAGTTGATGTCATGTAGGTCTGTGATGGATGTTAATCGAGCGCTTATGATGTTTCAAGTGAGCATCGTTAGTTGAATTTAGTTGAAGTATCGTTGAAGTTGTTGAAGTTGATGTCGTTGAATTGTTGAAGTTGATGTCGTTGAATTGTTGAAGTTGTTGTCGTTAAAGTCGCTGTCATTGAGGTTGTTTTCGCCGAAGTCGTTATCGTTGATGGTGAATGTCTCGGATTTAGTTTGCGACGTTGTCGATCGATGGAAGACTTAGAAAGCTTCGCCTTGGCCATTCGGCTTTCTTCGCTGAACGCACTTGCTCCAAGCTTCAATTCTACCATCTTCAATCCATGTCAGTAATCTTGGGCAATATTCAAAAATCTTGAGTCGAGCCAAATGTAATACACGAGCTGGAGTTCGGAGACCAGAGCCTGTTCAGATCAGAGTCCAAGCCAAAGACCATTGCTGAAGCCAATCCGCTCGCATGGTTCTGGGTGCATAATAGCGTTGGAGGGAGAGTTGTCTAGTCAAACTAGTCACAATTGATCTCATAGTAGTTTGTAGTTGACAATTGCCTTCTTCCAATCACGTAACAAGTTCAATATTCCTCTATGCATCTATACCTAGAGGTAGGTCTGTGCGGTCTGTATCACGTGGGAATCTGAGCTGGTGGTTTGACGTAGGCTAAACGTATTGTCCTGGGCCCTGCGCCTGCATCCTACCACACATTGTTCTGGGGAATTCTCTGGCTCGGGTACAGGTACTTCTGAGACTTTGGACTCTGGTACAGACTGGGCTTTGGGGTCTGGTACAGACTGGGCTTTGGGCTAGGGTACGCACTGGGCTTTGGGTTAGGGTACATGCCCTGGTAACTCTGGTAGCCCTGGTACGTGTGGTAGCCCGGGTAACTTTGGTACAGGTGCAGGCTCTGGGACTTCCCCCAGCCACACTTGAGTGGACGGCCGTTGACCACCAAACCCCCCATCTGCACTATGGCCAAGGCCGCAGCCTCGTGGCTATCGTACTTGACAAAGGCACACCCGCGTTCCGGGTGGAACTTCAAGTCCACGATATAGCCGAAGCTCTGGAGCACCGGCACCAAGTCGTCCTGCAGAGAGAGGTGGGCCACGTTCCCGACGTACACTGTTGTTTGCCAGGACGGCGCCTGCCGCAACACCAAGTTGTAAGCCGTGGGAACTCCCGAGGAAGGGCTTTGTGCCTGGGGTAGGGTATTTGCAGGCACTTGTGCCTGGGGAAACAGAGGTGCATTGGACTTGAAAATTGGAGCACTTGGCTTGAACACTGCGCTAGATTTGAACACCAGGTCAGGCGAGTTCTGGGACGGTCTATTCTGTACATCATTCTGGGGAGCCACATGATCAGAACCGGGAGTCGGTAGTATACTTTGGGCAGCTTCAAAGTAGTCGGATTGGCCATTGTGGGAAGCATGCACGGTGAAATTGTACTGGGGCAGGAACTGCTGGTTTGGGAAGGCCGCGGCGACGCTGTTGAGGTACTCTGGAGGAACACCCGAAAACTGGAACGGAGGGTACTTTGGCAGAGGCCTCTGGGACCTTCGCCTGCCTGTCAGGGTGGCCGTGGGGGGCGGTTTCTTGTACAGGGCCCAGTTGCAGCGGATGGTCCTGCCTCGAAGCGAGTGCCCGTTCATGGACAGCAAGGCGGCCTCGGCATCGGCCATGACGAGAAACGTAACGAACCCGTACCCACGGGACCGGGATGTTTGCATGTCCCACATGACATGGGCCAGCTTGAGCGAGGCAAAGTGCAGGAACGCCTGGAAGAGGCCTTCGTCGTCTACCTCTGGCGAGAGGTCCCCGACGAACAAGTTGAAGGTGTGGAAATGGCTCTTGCTGTGGGTGTTGAACGTGGCCGACTGGAAGGCATAGTTGATCTTCAAGCACGTCCCGTTGATCACGTGCCCGTCAAATGCCCGGCTGGCTTCCATGGCGTCCTGGTCGCTTTTGAACTGTACAAACGCATAGTTGAGCCCGGGTTTGTTTTTGTCATTTAGGATCTTGACCGAGAGGACGGACCCATTTGTCGAGAGCAACGTTTCGAGCGCTGCCTCGCTGATGGACCGTTCTAGACCTCCGATGTAGAGGATGTTCGGGGAGATTTCCCGACCGCCAGCTCTGGCGCTTGCCGCATGCGGTTTCGGGTGTTTTTCGGGCTTTCCCGACTTTTCGGACTTCTCCGACCTTTCCGACTTCTCCGGCCTTTCCGACCTTTCCGACTTCTCCGACTTGTCAAATGTATCGGCCTTTCGGGTGAATGTCTCAGATTGGCTATTTTTTCCAGGCATGATTGCTGTGCCGTCTTGTATGGTTCCTTGCGGTCCTGTGCTTCGCTGAAGGCCTGCTTTGGACTCCCTGTGCTTTGATTCAGCTGGATCTGCGTCCTCCGGGTTTAATCCAAACACTCTTTGGACACTTGCTTGCGGATTCTCGACGTTGGACCAGTGCCGGTTGGAAGCGCCGGAATTGGCCTCTCCTGGCCGCTTTTTTGCCGCCTTTTTGCTTCCCAGGGACGAATCCCGGGGTGTTTTTTCGAGACCCGCCGACTTTTCTCGCCTTCTTGTGCCCGAATTCTCTTGTACTGACTCGGGTTCGGGGGTTGTTTGTGGAGATATCACAATTGCTGAATGGCGGCTGGGCTCGGGTGTGACCGGGGTGTCAACCTTGATCCCAGGCTTTGGGTTTCGGCCGGGGGATTTTCCGTTTAGGGCAATTGGCATGCCACCTTCCCTTTTGGGACTCTGTAGCTTGAGCTCTGCAGTCTCTAAAGACACCATATTTTCATGGGAGGTGGAGAGCGCTATGGGGGGCACGGGTGCTTCGGGCCGGAGCCGGAGGGTTGGCAAATCCAGGTCCAGCAGGCTCGTTTGGGGGAGCGCTTTGTCTGTCATGGCTGAAGGAGCGGGGAGTCTGGCGACTCAAAGTGCGGTTCAATTGGGCAAATGGTAGCTCGATGGAGTCCCTGGTGAAGTGGTAGAGGGTTCGCTATCTGCTGCTGCAGGATTAGCGACCCACGTTATGGGTGCTGCACGCCTGCCGGTGTTGTGGATGTCGCGGTGCACGGGTGCGCAAGCAATGTGCGCGGCCCGTTTGTGGTGTACGGGCCTAAAGCTTTGGTGTACGGATCCCAGTTTGGTGCGGATCCCAGTTTGGTGTACGGATCGCTTTGGTGTACGGATCGCTTTGGTGTACAGGTGTGTGTCCGCTTCACCCATCTTCACCTGCACACAACCCCACTCCATATCTATGTCTCAGATCACAACCGCCCACCTGAGCCTCGTCAAGGAGATCAAAGATGTGCTCCTGCATTCAGGCATCCTCTCTAAGCATCCCAAGATCCACAAGCTAGACGGGGTGTACTGCATCTACTGCACTGCACACCCCCACACCACACGCCTACTCCTCCAAAAGTATCCCTCAGTCCAAATCCAGCCATACACTATCGAAGCCGAGCCTGCCGAAAAAGGACTCCCCGAATTGATCACCGGGTTCTTGGAGGAGCGGCACGTGACGGTGACCCCCGGAATGGCCGCGGCAATACCCCGGAAGTGGTCGCTCTACCCGCCCATGGTGCTCTTCAACGCGCTGAGCTTCGACACCCCGGAATGGGACGCCGTACTCGCAGGTCACGTGGGCCGGCTGCTCTGCCAGGAAATACTCCGCTTCGCCGACTTCCGCCGCTGCACGCATTTGGCAGTCAACAAGCCGATTATAGAGGAGGACGTCATGCGGCGGCCATTCAACATCCACCCGCTACTCGGCGACTTCGGCCCCAAACCAACGCCGGAGCTCTTCTCGCAGCCCTCGGAAATTGACCTCCAGGCGGCATTCTTCTGTCACGTGACGCAGAACGGCCTCTTCCAGACCTGGGCCCCGATGTACACGATGTTTTCCCGGGGCAACATCAAGGAGAAAAAGCGGCTCTTGGACCAGTTCCCCCTGCTCCACGGCACCGTGGCCGTGGACTTGTATGCCGGAATCGGGTACTTCAGCTTGTCGTACCTCAAAAACGGGGCCACGGTTTTCGCGTGGGAAATCAACCCGTGGTCGGTGGAGGGGCTCCGGCGCGGGCTTGCCGAAAACGGGTTCAAGTACAAGATTTTCCGAGCCGGCGACGAATTCTCGCCCGACACGTACCGAGCCCACCGGCGGGCCGGCATACAAGCGTTTGTCTTCCACGAGTCCAACGAACACGCCCCAAAACGGCTCGGCCCAATCTGCCAGGACCTACGGGTGAGTCACGTGAACCTAGGCTTGTTGCCGACGCTGAAGCCGTCATGGCCCATTGTGCAGGAGGTTTTGGCGGGGACCCAGGGCCGGAGCACGGTCCATGTGCATGAAAACGTGCATGTCGGGGAGTTTGAGGCCACGAAAAAGACCGTGGAGACGGTGTTGGGCGGCCACGTGCAGCACCTTGAAAAGGTCAAGACATTTGCCCCCGACGTGTGGCACGTGGTGATGGACGTGGAGATGCCGACAGGCCCGGGGCGCACGTGACCGCAGGAAGTGTAATTCCGCCGGCCCCCAAAAATGCAACCTCTATCGACGCAATGGCACCTTATCCACGCAATGGCACCTCTATATTGAGATCAATGGCACTAGTCCTCCCGCACATCAATGGCATCCCATTCATCGGCAGCCGAAAGAAGCATTCCCCAAGCACTGTGCAGGATAAATAGCGCATTCTATTGAGCGATAAAGTGCAGCCATTATAGATAGTGCACTTATTGATACACAGTGCACTCCATTGATTCACGGTGCATTCCCGTCATAGATAGAGCATTTTCTCGAGCTGTTGGTAGTGCATTAAGGAGGTAGTGCGTTGATATGAGTTAGTAATCCATTGATGAGTTAGTAATCCATGGATGAGTTAGTAATCCATGGATATGGTTAGTCATGCATTGATGAGTTAATATCCTATTGAGACGAGTCAATAAAGCATTCATGGAGAGTTCACAGCGACTTCCTTCAATCGGACAATGGGGCATTTTGCTATTGAGTGGTTATTCGTGCATTCTAGATGGTTATTTGTGCATTCCAGGGAGTAGCGCACACCATACGGAGCCGGAGTGCATTCCACTGGCTCTTCTCGCCAGTGGTTCTCGGGCCAATAGAGCATTCACTCTGCACCATTGTTGGGCAGTTGTTGGGTAGTTGTTCAGTTGTTGGGCAGTTGTTCAGTTGTTGGGGCAGACGGGATCTAGGTCAGGGGGCGCTGGGTGCAGGAGCGGGCTAAGGCCGGTGTTTCAAGTGCCAGCGAGGACAGAGGAGTGCGTCAGCCGAGCACATAGGCCCGAGTCGAGCAGGTTTCCGAGGTAGCCGAGGCGTGGGTGCAGGCATGGAACCAGGGAATACGGGTCGCCAAAGTGGCCCCGGCGCCGGTGCAGGAAAGGAACATTGTCAACGTGGCGAGTGCACGCGAGGTCCGGGGCGTGTGTGCAGGCATAGAGCGTTGCTACAGTGCCGAGAGCCGCCGAGAAGATATCGGCGCATGTGCGGGCGCACAACCTTGCATTCCACTTTGGCGAATGTGGTAGGGTGCTGTGTGCAGGCAGCGAACATTGTTGAGGCTTCGAGGGCCTCCGAGATTACGCACGCTCTATGCAGGCCCCGACCTCCGGTTTCCCTGCCCAAGAAGCTGGTGCTGCCAGCCACGGCGGCAGTGGGCCATGGCACGTGAGGCGTGGGGCGGCCCGACTGCTGGCCCGCTGCCGCCGTGGCTGGCAGCACCAGGTTCTTGGGCAGGGAAACCGGAGGTCGGATTTGGGTTTCGGCCAGCACCTCTTCGCGTCCTGCAGGCAGACCGTTTTTTCGATTACTAACCTCACAGCCTGTCCTCACACATGCTGCGGATTCGATGCTAGGTTAAGCCAAGAATCTGGAGGACACGTCCCAATCAGGAATGACGCTTCGCAAAAGGAATGACCCCTCCTCCAGAACTCAGGCTACTCGTCAATCCCCGGGCCGGCCCCGCTACAGCGCCTCCCATCGACCCCGGGCTCTTTTGCTTGTGTGGGTGCACCGACGGCCGACTCACGTGGTGGCGTGCACGTGCCGCCCCGGGGGCCCACACCAACGTTTCCAGGGCCCATGACTGCAAAAGTGCACCTTCCCGGTACAGGACGAAGGCGCAGAAGAGTCTGGCGGGCCTGCATTCTGCGGCGCCGACAGCCGTGCTTCCCCATTGAAACGGCCAAGACCTGCATTGGTGCATTTTTTTTGCTTACAAATGACAATACTTGCCCGGATGTACGGGTGCCGGCCAACTGCTCAAACGCACAGCGCGAGTCCGCACCATCGCAATAAATATCCCCTACTCCCACAGGAACTTGCCAGACCCCGGAAAATCACTCTCCTCTGGCTGCAGTTTACCCGTGTTTCCTGTCTGATCCTGCACCCGCTCCCTTGTCGTGGCCGCCGCTTCTGCCCTTTGTTTATATTTAGAAAAGCGTTTCCTGTGGCCTTCGTCTAATAGCCGCCGACTCTCGTCCCCGTCTTGCTCTGGGCTCTGGGCTTTTCCGCTACTTCCCTCTTGACGGCTTTCTCACTACTTCCTATTCCGTCCTATTACTCGAGCTTGCCGGCTATTCTTGACTGGAGTCGACTACTGCTCTGAAAATTACTACCAGTCCATCGCACTGACACTTGAGTCCTGAACTCCCCGATACTTTTTCTGATTGATATGCTGGATTATACTGACGATTTCGTCCACTTTGTGACAGTGTCGCCCCCGCCGTTGGACCACGAGGACCAGAAGGATCCGTTTTTGAGCTTGGACCAAAGCTTGTCGCTAAGCCAACCGGACTTCTCCCACCACGCAGACTTCTCCAATATCCGGAGCGTGTCGCTGAATTATGACACGGTAGCCTTTAGTGGGCTCCGCAACTTCCACGACGGTTTCCATTCCGGAACAAACCTGCGCTCCCAGACCCCAGTCTTCGGTGGCATCTCCTCCCACGCCAATGGCCTCCCCAGCTCCGCACACCCCGACTCTATCCACGACTTGGACAGCTCGCTCGTGTCACCCAACTCGTCGTCTTCCTACGACAAAGTCGGCCTCAATCGTTTCCCCACCGACTCCAACCTTTCAACCAACTCCGCTTACGATAGCACCAGTTTCCTATTCTCCAACCCCAATCCAAACATCAGCGCCCTGAACCTATTATCTCCAAATCATTTCGGCCTTAACTCTGCAGGCCTGGTCTCGCAGGGCTCCACATACTCCAACTCGGCCTACTCCGAAGTCTCTCTGAACGCTAACGTGCCCTTCCAAGATGCCGCATCCCACTTGAGCTCCGCCTCGGGGCCTTATGTGGGTGACCATCTGGACCCCAACGACTCATACTTCGAGCCTCTTCCCACCCAATTACGGGCTTCTTCCCAAATGCGAGCCTCCAGTCACTTGCGGGATCCGGCTCAATTACGAGAACAATTGAGGTCTCCTGACTCCTTCAACCAGGAAATCTCCCTCGGCCAATCCATATCCTCCACCAACTTGGTGCAAATGAGCAGGCTGTACAATGCTACGAATTCCCACACCCTCAACTCCCCCCAGACTTCTTCCGGAACTATCCCCCGTGGCGCCTACAGTCAGATTTACAACGATACACAACACCAAGGGTTCCAGCTCACCGAAAATAACCTTCTGAGCTACAACGACTTTGAAAACAAAGTCACCATCTCCATCCAGGAAGCACCCGAGGTGGTCGCCCGCAAAACACCTTCTCTTTTCAGCAACTCGTCCCACAACTCCTCCAATACCCCTGTCCACCACACCTCACTGGCGCAGCCGCTCCTCCAGAGACCCGAATCTTACTATCCCAGCGTGCCATCCAGTCCGTCCGGCGCCAGCCCTGCCCTCAGCCCCCTTGATCCTCCGCAATACCTCAACCCCGAGGATTTCCAGAATATCAAGCGTGGACGGCAGTCAGCGCATTCCCGGAAAGTGCACTCTCGGTCCAATTCTCGGTCCCGGTCTAGGTCCAGAGATCCTGGTCACTACAGCGGCGCAGAGACCTCCGACTACGACTCGGATTACGACGGAGAAAAAGTGCAGTCGCTCAAGGCCATGTCTGCACGAGAAAAAATGTTGGAGCTAGCGAACGCGCCGGTTGTGACCAAGCGGGCGCAGATCCATCCGTCGCTCTACGCCTGCAACTTGTGTGCAAAGCGCTTCACGCGGCCATATAATCTCAAGTCCCACTTGAGAACGCACACCGACGAACGGCCGTACATCTGCAATGTTTGTGGTAAGGCTTTTGCTCGGCAGCACGATAAGAAGCGTCACGAGGAGTTGCATTCAGGCGAGAAGAAATTCCAGTGCAAAGGAGTTTTGCGAGATGGAACGGAGTTTGGGTGCTCGAGAAAGTTTGCCCGGGCGGACGCTTTGAGAAGACACTTTCAGACGGAAGCCGGCAAAGAATGTATACGTCTTTTGGTGGAGGAGGAGAAGGCGTATCAGAACCAGCCGGATAATCTGAATTCGGGAATCCAGCTTCCTGATGGAAAGTTCATGAACTCATATTTCCTGGACGTGCCCTTGTTGTCAGTGCAATCCCCTGATAGTGGCAACGAATAAATTGGGGCTTGATTTTCAGGGCATTATGCCCTGAGAGCCAGGTGTAAGATTGCAGAATGACCGGATCAACAATTTCAAAATGGCCGGATCAACAATTTCAAAATGACCGGATCAATAATTTCAGGACCGGATCAATAATTTCGGAACGACCAGATCAACAATCCAGAATGCCCGGATCAGTAATTCGAGAATGACCGGATCCAGGACTGGCAGATTAAGACTATCATGGAACGAGGATCATGAAGAAAGATGAGGAAGTGCATTCTGCTATTGGAATATTGCGAAAGGCCATTTAAAGGTCCTCTGAGTGAGTGACTGATACCTATACGAATTGATTCATTTAGCGAATACTATGCGCTTGGATGACATGCACTTGATGAGATGCCTGATGAGATATGCACGTGATGAGATATGCAGTTGGAAGTTCCCTGATCATGAATGCTGATCTACGGTTGGATCAAGGAAAATTTTTAAAGGCCGGTCGGGCACCAGATCAATCTCTTGGAGAAGCTGTTTCCTGAAACTAGCTGTTATTGAGAGTTGAGCCTAATGCCGTCCCTATAGATGTACCCGAGCGGCCCCGAAAGTTGTACGCAGCAGACCCCGAAGCTGTACCGAGGTGACCCAAAGCTGTGCCCGAAGTCGCACCTGCGTTTCGTGTGAACGCATGTCATCGGAGACGTCAGCAGCGAATGTCGCTGGAGTGTCTTTGCCTGCGACCATGGCACTGCATGGGCACAGCAGGCCTCTTGGGTGGCTACTAAAAGAATTAGAAAGTTTGTTTCAGACTATACACATTATAATCAAATATTCACCGCCACAGAGTGATTGGTGTGGACAAGCGTAACTCGGCCGGGCATGGCTGCAACAAACATCCGTACACCACCGGCCCATCTAATGTTTTATGCCTGCCTCTAGCCACTTTGTCTACCACTTTAGTCTACCACTTTAGTCTACCACTTTAGTCTACCACTTTAGTCTACCACTTTAGTCTACCACTTTAGTCTACCACTTTAGTCTAGTCTACCAAAAGTCTAGGCACTCTAGTCATGGTCTAAGAGCTAACTGTCTAATTGAGCAGTCTAGCAGTAGTCTAGATGATACAGATACTAGTCAGATTAGGCGATACAGATGGACGGTCAAAGAGTCAATAGCTAGAGCATGAAGTGAGCTAGACATAATCGAGGGGATAATCGAGGGGATAATCGAGGGGATAATCGAGGGGATCGGGCTGACCAAGTCATTAGTGTAATGCCACACGGAGCCGGCTGCAGTCTGTGGAATGGACAGTTTCTAGCGTTGGCACCTCATCACGGCCGTAGCGATACCTAAGCTTTGATGGAGACAGTCTTAGCTCCCCGGGCCTTTTCTAGTGACTTTACTTGAGAGCTTTACGTAGCCTCGGCTGGTCGCCTTCCTAAAAGGCGTTTTGCGTACGGTTTCGAAAGTATTGGTTCTGAGAATTCGAGTCTCCATAGAGCACTACAGAGAACAATGTCACTGATTCAATCTCAGTGGTTGTCTGGTAGTCCATGACATTCATTTTAGTTTGCCATGCTTACGCTAACGCTATTTTTTAGTTTGCCATGCTTACGCTAACACTATTTTTTAGTTTGCCATGCTTAACTACGCTACTGTGTGGATCTCTTGCCGTGGACTCTCGGTTTACATACTTCGTGATCAATTCTACGTGCTCTTCCAGTTCATCTGGTCATTGAGGCCTGTCAGAAGTCTTATGCCAGGCCAGGCGGACCGGGTTCCAGTGCAAATGAGTATACCATTAGACAAGGCAGTTTACGGATGGTTCTTATATCAGATAACCTGAACTCGGGTCCACGGCTCGTGGATTTCTATGGTTTTAGGTGCTGACATGCTCACCTGCGATGGCATGACCTACCGGAATGGTAGCTATGAGCGTAGAATCTAGGACCGTATAAAGAGTAGATATAACTGTACATATAATGATCTACACTCGCTACACTGACTCACTACTCACCCCACCCACTAGGCAGAACTCAATAAAGGAAAATAGGCCTTGGATGCTTTTTGCACAATTTTTACCGTAGGTACACCCTTTTAACCTGCTTAATGGTCCACCCGGTACTGTACACTGGACCTGTTGGGAGCCTCACCTTGAAACTACTTTTACTCTCCGGCTTCTCCTGGCCACGTGAGTTCCGGTTCCACGTATTTAATAAGATGCCGTGGCCATCTGTGGGTTGCAGTGTAGACTCGGTTCATGGTGATAACAGAAGGCCTGTATGATACTGCACCCGAGTTTTTCGTCCCATTAGGATTTGGCTACATGGAATTTGGGTGCGAAAAAGGCCTGCGAGAGGTGCCGTCACTTTCAGACCGTCACTTTTTCAGTCTCACCGACTCACCTCTAACAATTTCAGTCGCTGTGTAATCCCACTAACTGTGAAATCCAATGTCTTGTTTACAATAAATTGCGCATTGCCCGAGGCGAAGTGCCCATGTGTAATCCATCGTATGTTGGCAATAGCTTCTTTACCCTTCTCCTGCCCACCGGGTCCGATCTGCATACTGCCCAGTTGCACTCGTGTAAAACTAGTTTGTGTTGCATAGCCCGCCTGGTCCGCCTGATTCTGGGTGCCTGTGATATGGCCGGCTAAGTTTGACACAGGAGCTTGTCTTTATGGCTATTACGTATCTGGGATGAAACTCTGCTTAAGCTGATAATAATGCCAGAATTGGATTATCAGTGGAATTACTGGAATCAGTAATTACTGGAATCACTAATTACTGGAATCAGTGGAATCAGTGGAATCACTAATTACTGGAATTACTGGAATCACTGGGATCACTAGAATCACTGGAATCACTAGAATTACTAGATTCACTAGATTCACTAGAATCACTAATTACTAGAATTACTAGAATCACTGGAATCACTAATTACTAGAATTACTAGAATTACTAGAATTACTAGAATTACTGGAATTACTAGAATCACTGATTACTAGAATTACTGGAATCACTGGGATCACTAGATCGACTATGATCTCGACTTTAATACTGGTATGACTATGGCATGGAATGGTTTAAAAAGGAAGACCATGGCAGATGTTATGTTAGAATTGTTCAGGCGACTTGTATCCGAACCATCCAACAGTCAATGGCTGACCCGTGACATACAGCTCACCCATGGACTGAGCTTAGGAACAGGACAATAAACTACACCATTGGAACACTGGCGTAGATATAAACTAGCTGTCGACCACTAGATATAGACTATGGACTGGACTAGACTGTTGGACTATGAACTATATTACGAAATATACTATGGACTACATTATGGACTATACTATGGGCTATTAGACTATGGACTATGGACTATTAGACTATAGACTATGGACTATAGACTATAGACTATGGACTATGGACTATAGACTATGTACTATTAGACTATTAGACTATGGAATATTAAAATATGGACTATGGACTATAGACGATGGATTATTAGACTATTAGACTATTAGACTATAGACTATAGACTATGGACTACAGACTATTAGATTACGAAATATACTATGGACTATGGACTATACTTTGAGCTATTAGAATATGGACTATATTATGGACTATTAGACTATTAGACTATTAGACTATTAGACTATTAGACTATTAGATTAAGAAATATTCTATGGACTATACTATGAGCTATTAGACTATGGACTATGTACTATGGACTATTAGACTATTAGACTATAGACTATGGACTATAGACTATAGACTATGGACTATTAGACTATTAGACTATAGACTATGGGCTATAGACTATGGATGATTAGCCTATGGACTATTAGACTATTAGACTTTGGACTATAGACTATGGATTATTAGAATATGGACTATGGACTATGGACCATGGACTATGAACTATAATGAACTATAATCAACTATAATCAACTATAATCAACTATAATCAACTATAATCAACTATAATCAACTATAATCAACTATAATCAACTATAATCAACTAAATGAAGTTCTATACTAACTTGCTACTCGACAACGAGACCATGAAGGACATAAACAACTATTAGACCATAAGACTATATGCCCTCGACTGCGCACTTTGGATGGACTCTACTCAGCTAGACTAGAGGTTAGACTAACCATCAGACTATGAATAAACATGAAGTATGAACTGCGGGCTGGAGGTTAGACCGTTGGACACGGAGTATGAACTGCGTCGACTACGCTCTAGACTATTAACTACAGACTACGCTCTAGACTATTAACTACAGAATGGACTATGCCGGATTAAAGTATAAGTTTAGACTAGACCATTAAAATATGTACATTCTGCCATGACTATATCTATCTATCTATCTATATCTATATCTATATCTATATATATCTATATATATCTATATATATCTATATCTATCTATACTCTATATCTATACTATGAACTATATCTATATCTATACCTATACTCTATATCTATATCTATATCTATACCTATACTCTATATCTATATCTATATCTATCTATACCTCTATCTGTATCTATACCTATACTCTATATCTATACCTATACTCTATATGTTAGACCCCCGATGGGTAACACACTACCCATCAGGATCAGATAAAGCCTCGCTGTGCGAAAGTCTTCTAACAATGAAGATTCCCTTATGGAATCTTCTGGAAGGGAGACATGGGAGTAATAATGGGCTCTACCTCGGCATTAGAACAGCCGAATGCCGAGCGATTCGCCTATATATAGACCCCGGGATTCCTCATGTAAGGAGGCATCAACGAACAAATACATGGAACTACAAAGTACTAGACGTCATCAAAGAATCTAACAGTATATCTATATCTATACCTATACTCTATATCTATATCTATCTATATCTATATCTATACCTATACTCTATATCTATACCTATACTTTATATCTATCTATCTATATCTATCTATATCTATCTATATCTATCTATATCTATCTATATCTATCTATATCTATCTATATCTATACTATGAACTATTATACTGAGCTAATAGAATATCACATTGGACTGTATGGTAGACTTATACAGTGGATATGAGCCTGACAACTATCACCTGTACATGGACTTAGGCTGACTCGGTTGACTATGACAATCTTCACTCCCAGAGTAGTGCCGGTATAGTAGTGTCCGGTATAGTAGTGCCCAGTAGTGCCCAGTAGTGCCCAGTGTAGTGTAGTGTAGTGTAGTGTAGAGTAGTGTAGAGTAGTGTATCTACTTTAATTCTCTCATACTCTATTAGCGCAGTCGACGATCCTAAGAGGATTGGTCTCACGTGCAAGGTTTCATTCCTTAGAGTGCCATCCTGAGGACCTACTTAGGCAGAGCTGAACTAATATCATTATGGGTAGCACACTACCATGGACTGATACAAAACGACGCTCGATCACGTGTGCATTGTCAGACCCAGTAATGAGTCACATTCCTATTTGGACAGAACCGTACCACACGGCCGGACTATCGGCACCCAAGGGGCTCAGCATCGGAGGCAGCGGCGCAAACCCGAAGATTAGCTGTCTTGGTCTTATCTTATCATTTGTTGATAAGCCACGGCAGATAAGAAACGCCGAAACGTCTTTAGAACCCTGATTCTCTCCTGGCATCGAACCTATTACCAATATTAGAATCTGCCATTTTCGGTATTATGCATCTATAGTCATATTCTGTAGTGTCATTCTGTAGTCATTCTGTAGTGTCATTCTGTAGTGTCATTCTGTAGTCATTCTGTAGTGTCATATTCGTAGTGCATAATTTAGATCCAGGGAAATTCACATGGGAAAGGACCAGAACAAGCCCCATTTTAGAGGCTGTTCGCGTATAATGGACCCGGATTCCTGCCCTTGAGGAATCAATACACTGAATTAAATACCAATGATACAGAGATCTACCAATTCGGTGGAATTTCGTATTCTGTATTATATTTCTATTCTCTATATCTATTTCTGTGCTGTCTATATTTTCTGTACTGTCTATATTTTCTGTACTGTCTAGATTTTCTGTACTGTCTAGATTTTCTGTATTCTCTATTTCCTGTACTGTCTAGATTTCCTGTATAATTTAATATTTTCTGTATTCTCTATTTCCTGTATAATTGCATATTTTCTGTATTATCTCCATTTTCAGTATTTATAGTATTATCTATTTTTCTGTATCTAATTTTCTGTATCTAATTTCTGTATCTAATTTTCTGTATCTAATATTATCTATATTTCTGTATTTTATTTCGTGATAGTCTATGTTAAGGCAATATCGAGTTCCGGTGAGTCGAAGGTTTGTCAGAGTTTCTACTATATTTTCTATTTCCGTCTAAATGTCAAAGTCGCTTATTCTGTATTCCGTGCCCAATTTCTCCTCCATAGTGCAATCTGCCTGCTTTGTCGCTATCTACTATACGAATTTCTGTACACATTGGCTTTTGACCCAATCCGTGCCTCCATTAAGACCGATTTGCTCTCTGGGCAAGGTTTTTGGATCAAGTTCAGACCTTTTCAGACCTTCTTTCAGTATGGAAGTCATCCATAAAAAGTGTGGCCATAGCGTACTCTAAGCCTTGTGTGCATTCCATTAAATCCTGGCTTTAGCTATGATAAATCGTAGGTATGAGCTTCCTAGGTGTACATGAAGTGTTGTCGAAGTAGAAGTATGTAGTCAGTCTAGTAGTATTTGTTAGTGTTTGTATTTGTTAGTGTTTGTATTTGTTAGTGTTTGTATTTGTTATTTGTTAGTATTTGTTAGTATTTTAGACCCCCGATGGGTAGCGCACTACCTCAGGATCAGAAGCCTACGCTTCTCGATCAAAGGTGAGAAGAGGGGAAAGCCGAATAGCCGAGCCACAGCCCCTATTTGATAGGAGTCGGAATATCCCGACCGTAGCTATCGCCCGGAGATATCGGTACTACCCTATTCGGTACCTGACCAGCGCCGATACGGCCGCGGTCCGAAACCGGAAGGGATCAGCTACCGTACACCTTAGCTTAATTGCTCCATTGCTGTTGATTAGCCACGGACGGATAAGAAATGCCGAATATTCTATATAAGACCACTTGATTCCTCCAGAAGAGGAATCATCGAATACACTGAATTACAAAGTACTAAACGTTATCAAAGAATCTAACAATTTGTATTAGTATTTGTTAGTATTTGTTAATATTTGTTCGTATTTGTTAGTATTTGTATTAGTATTTGTTAATATTTGTTATTTGTTAGTATTTTAGACCCCCGATGGTTAGCGCACTACCCATCAGGATCAGAGAAAGCCTACGCTGCTCGAGAATCTTCCAGAAGGGAATTCCAGAAGGGAATTCCAGAAGGGAATTCCAGAAGGGAGATGGGAGTGGGGAACGAGCCCCACTTCGGCACTCGAACAGCCGAACGTGGGCTGTTCGCCTATAGAGACTCGGGATCCCCTTGGAAGGAGGCATCAACGAACAAATACACTGAATTACAAAGTACTAGACGTTATCAAAGAATCTAGCAGTATTTGTATTAGTATTTGTATTAGTATCTAGAGTATCTAGTACTAGTCTAGTATTAGTATTAGTATCTAGAGTATCGAGTACTAGTCTAGTATTAGTATTAGTATCTAGAGTATCGAGTACTAGTCTAGTATTAGTATTAGTATCTAGAGTATCTAGTATTATCTCTAGTATTAGTATCTAGAGCCAATAGTATTGCTAGATGAGTATCTAGTATTTGTAGTATTTGTAGTATTTGTAGTATTTGTAGTATTTGTAGTGTCTAGTACTTCTAGTACTTGTAGTATTTGTAGTATTTGTAGTATTTGTAGTGTCTAGTACTTCTAGTACTTCTAGTACTTTAGCTAGTCTAGTAGCAGTAACGTTCTAGATCAATGAAGGAGTCAAAAACCGTCAAAGAGTGGATAAAGTTAAAAACGGGTCGGGGCCTATGACAAGTAGTATGGATCTGCTCCCGTGGCAGAGGCAAAGTCCAGCTGGTTCGGGTAATTTGCCTTGCCCAACACAATTTTACTTGGAATTGTTGACCATAAGTGCGTATTGTGATTTTCTTTCTGATGTATGTTCATTCAGAAAACGTAAATTCTGTATCGTCAACACTGGCTGCACCCAAAACTCTTTATTTTTTGCTGACAAACGTGTTGGCAACTGTGGTTTTTTGTAAAGCCCTCGTCATTAGGCTTGTGTCAGACCCTTGAGCAGTTGTCATTTTCATAGCGTCAATTTGATCCTTCAACCGTTGTGACCTTTCCACAACATCTGCAGGAAGTTCAGGCCAATGAAAGGCTCCTCCATATCTAGAGTCATTTTCTTGTACTGCGGCATGCGATAACGGGCATGATCTTGGAGACCTCTGGAGAACTTTGCATGTAACAATTGAACCGTCACGTGCAATGCCTCAATCCGTAGACGTGCCATAAGTAGTCTCTCAAAACCATCTTATTAAAATTGGGCACAAGGAAATAAACCTTCTCACCTACTTTGAAATGTGGAAGCCCCATTGCAACTTGTTCCCTGTTTCCAAATTCCTTCTCGCAATAGCATCACTCCTCGACTTGAATTTTATTGGAACTGGCTTTCCGTCTAGGTACTTTGTTTGATGGACACGGCAGGAGAACTTCTTTCACTGTCAGCGAAAACGGATTTCTTCTTTTCTGAAACCAAATCTTGGCTTGGTGAGGGCAGCATCGGCCACATTAACCTTGGGATAAGCCTTATGCCGTGCTTTAAAAGAGGATCCTTGTAAATTCTGTGGTGTCATAGTAGTGTAGTGTAGTGTAGTAGTGTAGTGTATAGTATAGTGTAGTGTAGTGTATAGTATAGTGTAGTGTATAGTATAGTGTAGTGTAGTAGTGTAGTGTAGTAGTGTAGTGTAGTAGTGTAGTGTAGTGTATAGTATAGTGTAGTGTAGTGTAGTAGTGTAGTAGTGTAGTAGTGTAGTAGTGTAGTAGTGTAGTAGTGTAGTAGTGTAGTGTAGTGTATAGTATAGTTAGTGTATAGTAGTGTGCAGGACGGCGCCCATTTCACTGCGCAACACCTTCAACACTACGTCTCCCATGTCGCTAGAAACAGAGGAGCTGTTCTTGGAGCGCATCTCGCACGGCAGCCACAAGCATTTGAGCGCCCAGGAAACGGCGTTCCTGCAGGTGGTGCAGGCCAAGCAGCACATGCTCATGGAGCACAGCCAGGCCGCCTTGGAGGAGCTTTTCGCCCTCAACTCGTCCTTGCCCGTAAACGTCCGCAACGTGCAGTTTTCCAACAGCCAGGACTTCCGCGACTCGTTTCTCCGCCACCAGGTGCGGCCGTTGCTCGTGGGCCGCCCGCTCAAGTTGGAGGACTTCTTGCGCCTGCTCCTGGCGCTGTACCACAACTTGGTCAAGCTCGATATTCTCGACCAGTGTGTGGTGTCGGTGCACAGCCTTCCGGCGGGCAACCGGGGGTTTTTGGCGCCGCCCATGGGCCCCGCCGCGTCCTTCAAGGACTCGCTCAAGGCCAGCCGCCCGCAAGCCATGGAGCTTGTGCCTGTGTTCAACATCCTCCCCCAAAAACGCTTCTACGCCAAAACGGGCACCAACATCGGCAACGGCGAGGGCGACGGCTACATCCAGTTCCAGCTCAAGAACCTTTTTGGCGGCGCCGAATGCCTCATGTTTGATGCCGTCACCGGCACCAAGACGCCGTCGTCGTACCTCTTGAACTACTCTCAGCCCGTCAACAACGACGCCCGCTTTCTCTGGGACTCGCTGGCCTTCACCCACACCCGCAACTTGGACTGGTTGCAGAGCTCTGTGGACACCAAGGGTATCACCCACAAAATCTCCACGCGTCTCGCCGGCGCCTGGAACTTCGACTTGGCCTTGGAGTCCGCCTGGAGGCGCTTGAGCAACCACGGCTCCAAGTCGCTCGACGTCATGCTGCACCTGAAGGACTCGCTCAAGTCGTCCGTGCTCTTGAACATCAAGTACGACTCGCGGGACCATCATGTGACGCCGTCCCGCGGCCACTTTTTCCGCCTTGGCTTGGAGAAGTGTGGCCTTTTCCGCCTCAACAACGTGGCCTACTCCAAGTTGGTGTGGGAGGCCCAGACCGCCGCTTCGCTGCTGGACCACTCCATCATCTGTACCCACAAGGCTGGTCTTCTCTTCAACCTGCGCCCGGGCTCCTCCAACATCTTGGACCGCTTCCATGCTGGCGGGCCCAACGATGTACGCGCCTTTGCGCTCCAGGGGCTCGGCCCAAAGAGCTGCAACTCATCTGTGGGTGGCGACTTTTTCTTCAATGGCGGTGTTTCCTTGATCAGCCACATCCCCTTCACGCCTAAGGATACGGGGTTCAAGTTTCACAACTTCTTGAACTTCGGAAAGGTTGTTAGTGGAGGGTTCTCTCTCGCTGATACCTTGAATCAGTTTAAAACCGCCTACTCCATAGGCTACGGATTCGGAATCCTCTACAACCATCCTCAGACGAGGTTTGAACTCAATTTTGTTTTACCGTTGGCGGCCTCTTCGGGCGACTATATCCGGAAGGGCTTCCAGTGTGGCGTGGGAATATCCTTCTTGTAACAGGTTTTCATAAACCGTGCCTTGGTTCTGCAATCGTACAACCATGCAATCTTTAACCCGGCCTCTTCTACCCGGCATTTCATCACCAAACCTGCTTGCTACGAACCATGCTTGGGTTCGCCACTTGGTGCAGCCTCCCACTTGTTGGCCCACTTATCGTGCTCTTCAATCACGGCAGGAATAATAAGGCTCTCGATCTCCGTGCCTTCATCCTCGACCCTGACCCATCTCTGGTTCCCATCCGGCGTCACAAACACTACCTCCTTCTTTCGGGTCTGCAACAAGTTGCCAATGACCAACTGATGGTGGTACCTCTTCAAGGCCTCGGAGGCTTTCTTAATAAGGATGTCATCGTCAGTCTCCAACTTGAACGACACAATCATGGCCTGAGGAGCCCAACTGTCCACCAACCGGCGCAAGAACTTGGGCACCTGCTCCAAATCCACCACCAACTTGCCACTGGGCTGCGCTTGGATTTTATGAGTCGGCATACGTGACGAAGGCAAGAAAAAGTCCAGCACCGCAGCGGCAAGGTAGAAAAGAGCCCGTTCCTTCTGTGCCAGCAAGCTTTGGGAGATGCTCCGCAAGGTGTGCACATACTGGTTGACTGTGGTGAAAGGAATAAGAAGTAGCGAGCGAGAAGCTTTTGCCTGGTGGTACTTTCTGAGCACCGCCAACATCTCGTCGGCGAATTCCGGGGAAATCTCCACCTTATTGTTTTTCTCCACCATGAAGTCGAGGAAGCAATTTGTGGTGTGGGAGAAGTGTCTCAGATACGGCAAGAGCGAGAACTCGCGATGCAAAAAGATCACAGCATAGCCGTTTTCGAGAAAGTACTCGGCGGACGTGGCGCCTCGAGTGCCGGCTGAAAAGTTGTCGATGAATCTGACCGTGTTGTTCTCGAGGGGCACGGTTGTGCCGCCGCTGGTGACAAGAACAATGCGCTTTCCTTCTTCATTTGAGTGGGCGATGAAGTCCTTGACCTGTTCCTCCACTTCCGGCAAATAAGCCGGGGGCAGGTGGGTCTGGAAAAACCTATCTTCGTCCAAAACCTGTGCTACAGGAAACGGGCCTAGATTCCGGTCGATGGCCGCGGAGATGTCCGGGTTGGCCGTGTGGTAGTTTTTGGGCGTCATGATGGTGAGTGGTTGAAATATCTCTGATGTGAGTGTGGGGAGTCGCATCGCACGTGCGCGGCACGTGTCCACCACCACGCTACACCGTCGACACAACATGACAATCACAGAGCATGCCCATCGCATTGTCATGACATCACATAGCATGCCCATCGCATTGTCATGCCCATCACATTGCCATATCCACCATCTTCAAAGCCGCAGCCACGAAGTTAATCAGGTCTTACCAAAGTCTCATGTGGAGACGAATGGACGCAGGAATGAACAGGCCTAATAGTCAAGGGACTCTTGCAATGTGAAATATCATTGGTGATGTGGGACGGCTAGAGGCAAGCGGCAACAAATGTATATAGCCTAGCCGTATCGGCAGGGTGGTAGGGTGAACACCCGTACACCACCGGGGCGGGCACGAGCCTGTGGGAAGTGAATGGGGTGTGAGAGGCGGAGTCGGGACTGGTGTATGTGACGGTGTATGTGACGGAGTCCGGACCCATGTGACGGAGTCTGTGGCTACGAGACCGTCTCTGGTAACTCACCAGTGCAGGCTCGGACAGAGCTGCAGAAGAGACCCCCAATCCAGACAATCACAAGCATTTCCTGACACGAGATCCTTAAACCCTTAGTCACCGCAACCCATGCCCAACACGCGCCTTCAAGCCCCCAACACACGCCTTCAAGCCCCCAAACCAAACCAAAACCACCCCATTCCCTTCGACTATAGCGAGGCCTGTATGCAGGGCGCGCAAGGACGGCCGCGATTGGCCAGTGCAGTGCGACCCCGAACCATGAGCGAGTAAAACATTTCTTCTCTTCAACTACCCAACAATGAAGTTTGCCACCCCTGTTTTGAAGCACTACTGGCCATTTGCCACCGGAGGTATGTAATTTGTGAAGTGTGCATTAAGAACTAGTCTTTCTCCATCCATTTCCGTCATTCCCATGATTGTCGACATTCCCGTTCATTTCCGTCATTTCCGTCATTTCCGTCATCCAGTCGTCATGGCCATTGCATAGTCCAGTGTGGCCACTTTCTCCGTTACCTGACATTGCTTGCCGCCTGTGGCCACCAGTCGCCTGTAAGTCTTGGTGTCAGTTGTCACGTGCAGACTATGAGCACGTCAAACTTTGGGACGTCCTTGATGCGCCGTTGTCTTTTCCGTTTCACATGATTCCGGTTCGATGGGTTGAATTTTACGGTTCAGATGGAATCTGTGCCATTGTGGCGGAGGCTGCTGGTGTGCGATCCACACTTTCTATCCAAGATGCATGGCACCGGGTGCGGATGGTTGCTTGTGTTGGTCATTCTGTTATTACTAAGACGGACTGATTGTTAGGACGGACTAATTCTCTTTATTCTAAGAAGGACTAATTCTCTTTATTCTAAGAAGGACTAATTCTCTTTATTCTAAGATGGGCTGATTACTTCTCTTTATTCTAAGATGGGCTGATTACTTCTCTTTATTCTAAGATGGGCTGACTACTTTGTTCGCTGAGATGGGACTACTTTGTTGATCTCCAATACGGACTCTCGTCATCATACTAACATTAGCTATCGTTTCGTACGGATTGATCTGGAAGGCTGCGGAGGCCTCGCAAGACTCGGATGAGTTCATCAACGACCCAAGACACCCTAGATTTGCCAGCGGAGGCAAGTTCATCGACTTGGAGAAGAGAGACTAGTTTATAGTAATGCGATACGCCATGCTGAGAGCATACTGGCATGGTGGCACGTGAGATGTGGACATGTAGACTAGATCACGTGGAGTGCAGTGACCAGGAAGACTGTACACACAAGCGTGCTCAGGAAGACTACAATAGAAAGCATAGAATCAAAATGCAATGTTTATTAGGAAGTAAAGCCATGCCAGCATGGGCCAGAGCCTCCTTAGGGCGACACGGAAAGGAGCCACTTGCGGTAATTGGCAGTGATCACCGTGGAATCCAGGGTCTTCTCGGTCACATATAGGGGCTCCAGCATCGAGTAGGCCACGGGCTGGCTGGCGTACGAGTAGTTGGAGGTGGAGCAGGGGAGTGTGGGGGAGTGGGTGGTCATGCAGGTGGCACACTCATAGAGAAAGCCCGGCGCCAGGGGCAGTTCCGACAAGCCGTCGGGCCGATGCAGCGACACCAGGTTTCCGCGTGATGGGTAATCGAGCGGGTCGTACCAGCTCATGTGTGGAGACGACGATTCCGACACGTCCAAGTCCTCGTAGAAGGGGTTCCATTCGAACACGCTATCAAGTTCCGTCATTATGAAGCTATCGATGAGTATCGATTATCAGTTGATTATCAGTATTATCAGTAGTCAATCCGAAGTCAATGCTAGCCGATGTCTTGGAGTATTATGGTCGGCCAGGATTGTCAAAAGTCGATCAGTGTGATCAGTCAATGGATAACGGGAATGTCAAATGTAACAGCGACCAGCCCGTTTAAGTAGTTGGGTGGGTGCGAATCGGTCTTCTGAGTCACCGCGCACTGGTTAGTCACTGCAAAACAATTAGCGAGCCGGACTTGCTGAGCGACTATTTCTCCGTGCGGACGCGAGTTATATTCCGGAAATTCCGGAAATTCCAGATGGCGCAGTCAAAGACAGCGTCAGACAACAGTCAGAAAGACAGAAAGACAGAAAGACAGAAAGACAGAAAGACAGAAAGACAGAAAGACAGAAAAAGACAACGGTCAAAGAACGGTCAAACAGTCAGTCAAACAGTCAGTTAAACAGCCAGTTAAACAGCCAGTTAAACAGCCAGACAACAGTACACACAAAGCTTTCCCAAATTAGGCCAAGCGGATTGAATGGATGAAACAGCCAACGTTGTCGCAGTTGGTCGCCAGTAGTCGGTGCACGTAATCAGTAGACTGTCAGTCACCAGTTATTGGGAGTGTATGAAAGCAGTCAACCTATGGAGCTATGCAGCTATGAAGCGTCAAACTCAGTAGAAGCGATGAAGTGGAGCCAAGCTAAACGTGTTCAGTAATCAAGCAATGAGCCAATTGCGGTTGGTCCTCGAGCTGTTGGTAGTTTAAGGTTCTTCTAGAATCCGATGGCCACGATTGTTACGGCTGGCTACTGCTCTTATATGCGCATGACTCAACATGAGATGTGGTTGTGGAGCCTGCACCGCGGCCACATATAACCACAATATGTGGCTGTGGACACGCACTGCGACAGCTGTGGTTCTAGACTTCCACAGTCACCAGCATTCTTATGCGCACACGACTCGCCATTGAACCATACGAACCTTACACCCACCACCCAACTTTTATTGTGCACTGCCTATTTCCCTGTGTGCACTGCCTATTTCCCTGTATGCACCACCTATTTCCCTTTGTGCACTACCTATTTTTCTCCTATTAAGAATCCATTCCCCTTTGATATACACTTCCTGTGCCACACGCACTCACGCACTCTCAAGACTACTTCTCCGCCTTTACTCACGCCACTATTGCCTGGCTTAATATGCTCACTCCTGACTCCACCAGTCTTTAACCTTACACATCACTACACTACACTACACTATACTACACTATACTACACTATACTATACTACACTACACTATACTACACTATACTATACACTACTATACACTACTATACACTACTATACACTCACTACTATACACTCACTACACCTGTCTAACACTTTATTACACATGACACTTACACCTTATTCACATGACACTTACACATTATTCAGACCTTATTCACACCTTATCCAAATACCTTATTCACCTGCAACACCTTATTCACCTGCAACACCTTATTATACACGGTTGTGCTTCGCTTAGTCCTGCTCAATCACGGGGAGAATCACATTCTCACTTCTCGGCTACAGTGGTCGTTTGGCGGGTCAGGACATGGAGTTGGCAGTGCGCACAATGGCTGCGCGGGTTTTCCCCAAAATGCGCTGGCCTGCGAATTCTTGTAAACCCTGCAAGGCTCCATGCCTGCAATGCCATTGTGCCTGCAAGTCTCCATGCTGCAGCATTCAATGAGCACTTTAATAAACTGCGTACTATAGCGCTACAAGTTGCCTCCACGTGGGTGATGCACTCCGACTGAGGCTCGCAAGACTGCTACTCATACCAGACCTCCGACCAAGCGACACTGCTTACGATTGAAGTTTGCACGTGTTCGCAGGGGCAGACAGGCAGTGGACAGTAGACAGTAGACAGTAGACAGTAGACAGTAGACAGTAGACAGGCAGACAGGCAGACAGTGGACAGACAGTAGACAGACAGTAGACAGACAGTAGACAGTACAGTAGACAGACAGAGTACAATAGACAGACACTAGACAGACTAGACAGACTAGACAGCAGTAGTAGAGGGAAGTAGACCCTGTAGAATTGTTCCCCATGAAGTGGAGATAACCCATGTTTCATGTGGCTTTCTGCCCTGTACACGGCAGTCCTATTCAATGCATTAGTTACAACAGTGAGTCACTGGCCACACGAAGGCATTTGCGGACTACAGAATGGAACAATGCAGGGTATAGACAGAAGGCCAGAAGTGCATAGTAAAGGTACAAACTATACGAAGTGTAGTGTATTGTAGTGTATAGAACACGACAGCGTTATAGGGCATAGTATAAAGTGTATAGTGTATTGTAGTGGAGTAGCCCGTAGTATAGTATACAGAGCCTATGCCGCACCTGCAGAGTGGGTTGAATGTCTAGACTGGACGATTGAGTTGCCCCTTGAGACTGCTTCCGGTAGCTAGTATGCGTGGTATCCTACTAGCCTCACGCATGACTTGAGAAGTTGGAGTCTGGGGTCGGGCCGTTCGGGTGGCGCACGTCCATGCATGTATTGGCCTCGTGATGGGCCAGACCAACCGATATACCGCTATTGACCGAATCAGGCCATGCAGCCAGGGCGGCCAAAGCCAATCCGAAGTGATGAACCGGAGGATAATCAAAGAAACCAATAAAAGTGCGGAATATTTAGTATAATAGAGCCAGTAATGGAAAATAGTAATAGATGGTGTAGTAATGGAAAATAGTAATAGATGGTAAGTAAGATGGTAAGTAATAGATGGTAAGTAATAGATGGTAAGTAAGATGGTAAGTAATAGATGGTAAGTAAGATGGTAAGTAATAGAGATGGGATTAGAGAGTATTAGTGTGTAGATAGTGGTGTGTAGATAGTGAAATGCTAACACTTGTAGGTAGTCTAGGAAGAGGCATGTACAACAGATACGCGTACGGACTGGTACAGATACTGTATGGACACTGGAGAGTAGTGAAGTAGAAGTCAAAGTTGATTCCACATATATAGAGAAAAAGGCAGTATGCACGAAAAGGGGTCCGCAGGGGCCACTGGATGGTGGCTGTGGGCATAATTACGGGCGACCGGATCCTTGGTCATGGTTGGCATGTGTTGCGCGTTAGAACACACAGTCTGGTACAGAGGGACTGATACATGATTGGACTTCAATAACTCTAACAAGTAAGGGACTTTT
>NKZV01001113.1:0-28147 GCA_002370175.1 Metschnikowia colocasiae
ATTACACTAGTACTATTACACTAGTACTATTACACTAGTACTATTACACTAGTACTATTACACTAGTACTATTACACTAGTACTATTCACTAGTACTATTACACTAGTACTATTCACTAGTACTACTATCATCAGTGTAGTACTACTAGTCTACACTACACTACGTCCTGTACTTGTACTCACTACTGCGTCTTGTGGTCTAGCTTGGCTCCTAGTCTACCACTCCACTATACACACTGACTCTTCTACTCCCCTGGCTCCCAGCGAAAGCCAGTGCTCATACTATACCTTGAGTGCTGTCATCTACACCCACTGTTGTGTTGACCACGGCATTGACCACTGTTACGCTAGACCTGTACCTTTTACCAGCGACTCTCACGACTCTCTTCCACTGCTCCACTATCAACTACTCACTGGTTGCAAGCCCTGTGCCCAAGTCCCTGACTAACACTACTTGTCACTGTAGACTCTCAAACTCCACTCTACTATAGAAGTACTCCTCCGATACGCACCGTCTTTAGTGGTACCTACTACTTCCCTCATTCCACTCCTCCACTCACTTCCCTCATTCCATTCACTTCCACTCTACTGACATTATTGCACCTTTATGCCCACCATCTACAGATATACTCCTGACATACCCTGACATACCCTGACATACCCTGACTTGTACTATAATACATACTACACTACCGTCATGCCTATCTGACCAACTACCTCTCTACTATATACCTCTCTGCTACTCCGTGTATCTATACACTTGTACCTCATTAGGAACAATAGGTCTGGTATTAACACTTCGACTGACTCAGTTATACTCAACTTTACACTCAGTTCGTTGACTACTGAGCCTGGACGCGACCCGGTTTGGCAGAAATGTCTTATGGCTGAACACCCACGTCCGCTGGTCCAGAAACAAATGGCCGCGTGAGCTGACTTGAAAGTGAATGTACCTGTACTTGTCTGTACTTGTCTGTACTTGTCTGTACTTGTCTGTACTTGTCTGTACTTGTCTGTACTTGTCTGTACTTGTCTGTACTTGTCTGTACTTGTCTTTACTTGTCTGTACTTGTCTGTACTTGTCTGTACTTGTCTGTACTTGTCTGTACTTGTCTGTACTTGTCTGTACTTGTCTGTACTTGTCTGTACTTGTCTGTACTTGTCTGTACTTGTCTGTACTTGTCTGTACTTGTCTGTACTTGTCTGTACTTGTCTGTACTTGTCTGTACTTGTCTGTACTTGTCTGTACTTGTCTGTACTTGTCTGTACTTGTCTGTACTTGTCTGTACTTGTCTGTACTTGTCTGTACTTGTCTGTACTTGTCTGTACTTGTCTGTACTTGTCTGTACTTGTCTGTACTTGTCTGTACTTGTCTGTACTTGTCTTTACTTGTCTGTACTTGTCTGTACTTGTCTGTACTTGTCTGTACTTGTCTGTACTTGTCTGTACTTGTCTGTACTTGTCTGTACTTGTCTGTACTTGTCTGTACTTGTCTGTACTTGTCTGTACTTGTCTGTACTTGTCTGTACTTGTCTGTACTTGTCTGTACTTGTCTGTACTTGTCTGTACTTGTCTGTACTTGTCTGTACTTGTCTGTACTTGTCTGTACTTGTCTGTACTTGTCTGTACTTGTCTGTACTTGTCTGTACTTGTCTGTACTTGTCTGTACTTGTCTGTACTTGTCTGTACTTGTCTGTACTTGTCTGTACTTGTCTTTTACTTGATGACTGATGACTGATGCTGATGACTGATGTACTCGGTGTACATTTAAACTGCCGGCTGGTATATCTTATGACCACAAACAATCAATTGTTCATCCAGAGCTTTCCGTATTATTGACTCCATATTGTATAATTCCAATGACGCAGTGACCTTGATTGCTATTCTCGGACCAATCTCTGATCACTTAGCCCTTACGGGAAGTGGTAAGGTCACGATTGGCCGCAGCCCCTTCAGTTATACCTAGTCAGTAGGATGCCCCTGTTCACTCTAAAGCAACTTCCGGCCGTAGCTCTCGACCACTAACCGGTGACTTGACAATGCTTGGGTGTGTGAGCGCCGAGTCAAGAATAGTCGTAGCGACTAATGACATGACTAGTGGGACTTATGTCCGGTTAGTCTAGTGGGTGTCGCTAGTCTGCTGACTCGCTGGTCTAGTGAGTGTCGTAGTCTCAGTGATAGTCCATTGAGACATACTCGACAGATGCCCATAAAACCTGGCCGACCTCTCTTTAAGCCAGCAAGTATCACTGACTGAATGCCAATTCACGCTGAGACTTACCGGACCGGCTTTCTTTAAACAGATCCACCAGACACCTTCTCTGAACGGATTCACCAGACGCTATCTTGAATAAATCTCCTTTCTCGCAATCTGTCCAACACAATATGGGCTGACTGACTGTGACTTAGCATCCCTCATTGGCCGTCAGTCATTATCAACGGTTTGATGACCAAGAGCTGATCTTTATAGATTGATCAACTGATATCACCGTGGTCCTATCCACTCAATACTTTGTCAAATGTTGTCTCAAAGGACCCAGTAGATCTGGTTTAAAGTAGATCTAGTCTTGATGGAATGGCAAAGTTATCAAATCACCTTTTGGTATCAATAATCATGAATATCGTATGTCCTCAAACCACTGGTTCTATTTCTGTAGCCACATGCTTGATGGAATGCTATTGGCTCTATAGTCTTAGGGCAATGTTCGTGTTATTCAACCCTTGGTCTTCAAAGACACATCGTCGAAGCCTTAAATCACTGGCATGGTTAACGTAAGGGTCTGCCATCCCATGGAACTGAGATGAAAAAACTGATTGCACTAGTTTTCTATGCAATGGTACTGATTTTAGTGATCCCACATTGATCGTGAGGCTCACCGCCCGATATCAAGTGTGAACGACCCCACCGACTCGTCGTCAGCAGCCTCCACACTGTCAGTCTCGGTACGCATCTCTCGCTCTCTTCTCGTAGACGTGGCGCGGTGGATCTCGCCAATGTCCGAGTCCACATCCGAGTCTGAATCAGCAAATGCATTGGTATCGTCTGTCGGCTGCTCCGACACCCGCGCCTCCGTCTTGGTCATGGTATCGGACTGGTTCCATGCGGTGCTGGTGGACTGGTTCCATGCAGACCCCGTGGACGTATCATGAGTCTGAGAAACATCGTCGTCTTCCTCGTCGTCCTCGTCGATCTTGCCCACATTGACCAATCGAGGCTGTGCCTTAATGGCCGTCATGGTGCTCCGCAACTGTGGCCCTGCACTTTGCTGGTGCACAATCAGCGCATTGTCGATGCCCGTGAAGTCCGAGAACACCGAGTCTTCCGTCAGGTAAATGGACCCCGTGTTGTTGCGGGTGGCCCGAATCGTCACCCCCGGAATGTATGCAATGGGTAGGATGTTCAGCGCATTGGTGGTGGATGCCGTGGTCTCCATCGAGTACCGCCTGCTCTTGCTATCCGAGAAGATCAGGCTATCGCCGCCAGGCGCACTACCAGCCCCGCTCTTGCAAGACGCCTTGGCGCCTCCCGCCTTTCCTGCAAGTCCCCGCTGCCCGCCCCGCTTATGGTACCCCGGCGGCCTCATGAACGAGTCGTACGACGAGATGGGCGCCTGCTTGCCGATCGACTGCGACAGCTGCTGCCTCAGCGCGCCGGGCCGCTCGGTCTTCTCGCCCGACGCCACATCATCCTCGAAACCCGCGTGGTTTGCCGCGCTCTGGCTGCCAAAGTAACTCTCAGCGTCCAAGTCGATCTCGTTGGTGAGCGCTTTTTTCTTGCGGTACACGAGTAGATAGTACAACCCGAGCACTATCAAAATAGCAGCCACGCCCCCCACCACGCCTCCCACAATGCCGCCCACCCGCGAGCTGGACGACAGACTGGGGTTGCTGGCCACACACACATATTCGGGGCACGACGAACACGTTCTGGTGCGGAGATTGCACTCCTGGCCAGAGGGACATCTTGGGCACGGCGCCATGGTGCTGGAGCAAATCACACATCCATCGGCACCGGTGGCGAGCAGTTGAGATGACGTTGCATCGGCCCGGGGTCGTAGCACCCTTGTTTCAAAATTCATCTTTTGGTATAGAGTATGCTGCTTGTTGCTGACTTGGGTGTCAACTGGTGTCGTTTATGAAAATGTTATCGGATGACTATCTGCTATCTGGATGATATCTGGATGACTATGTGACTATCGGGATAAAACACTATCTCAAGATGTCTATATGAGAGCGTGATCTGACTATGAGCTGGCTCTTTTATGATCTGTTCTGTCTGATCGTGGCTAGGCGAATAGAAGCTGATCTTCCTGATGGGACTGATCTATAATTCGTGACTGATCCGAGGCTGTTCCTGGATAAGACTATGTACCGAATGTGTTTCCTGTGTGATGCTTGCAGAAATGAACGAATGAAAGTGAAACACTGGAAGAATAAACTAGTTTGTCTAGTCAGTGTGAAGATGAACAGCCTAAGATCGACAAGGAAAAGGCGCGGTGGATTCCCGATGTGTGCAGGTTGCAGCGTGCAACACGTGACGCGCCACCCGGTGCACTCTCGACGAAGCTGAAAAATACGCCGCTTGTATGCGTTTGTCGGCAGGACAACGCCACGCGCCTCCTCTGTTGTTTTTCTGAGGGCTGCCTTGCAACCACCGGGGCTGGAGCGTCTTTTGGGTGTGCATACATGCTCCGCCTAGACTGCGCGTGCCCCGCCTTATCGTCTGGGAGTGCACGCAGGCATCTCTAAGCGCACCTGCTTTTCTGAAACGACGTACATGCAGGTACAGTCTCAAGAGACAATGGGCCCATCGCCCACCGTCGCTGACTCCGCCCGCACTGCAGGGCGACTGAAAGTCTCGATCGCGCTTTTCACGCGTTGGTGCTCATGTGCCGTTGGGGTTGCAACCACATGCATCTGGTCACGTGTCGTTGGTAGTCATGCGTCTTCGCTCACGTGAATGACCTCTCGTGTGCATCCATGCTACATTGATCCATCATGCCTTATCGTTTATCCTCATTAACGTCGAAATGTCTCCTATCACGACATGTCAACACCACACCCTAAAACGTCCGCTTCAACTCCGGCTTGAACTCAAAATTATCCTTTCTCCGAACCAACCAGCTACTCTCGTAGTCAAAGTACTTGTAGCTTCCCTTCTCGGCGTCGCCAGGCGTATTTTCGAGGCTGAACGCCGAGTGTCTCTTCACCTTCTCCTCTTTGCTAAACCACTGCTTGGTCTCCACATTCAACACCCACCCCCTGCGGCTAAGCTCCTTGGCGGCGTTGTATTTGGCCAAGTTGTCCACTCCTTCGTTGTAGTAGAAGCAGAAGAACAACGTGTCGGTGTCAAACTTCCTCATGATGGCCATGGAGTTCAACTCGTACATCGGTTCCTGCGGATAGTCCACGGACGAAGGGTGCACATTGGTTGGGTTGTACTGGCGCGGCTTTTCCAGGTCGAACGAGTCCGGGCAGTTGACAAGAGACGCCTCGAGCTGCAGAGATATTTCCGAAAACGGAAGTGGGTGGTTCAACCTGCTATGTGCAAGAGCAGCCACGCCGCTGGCGGGGCCCTTTTTGTCCGAGCCCAAGTCGGGCGATACCAGGCTTTGGTTGCGGAGGCTGGAGCCGGACTGGTTTTTGGCGAGAATCTTAACTGACGGTGAAGCAGGGTGGGCTTCGGTGGGGTGTGAAGTGGGGCGGGTCTCGGATATGTGAGCACCCAGACCGCCATTACTGGTGGAGTTGTTCTGGGTCTTTTCCACTTCGCTGCTTGCGGCCTGCAGAATGGCCTTCTTTTTCAACTCCTCGGCCACTGTCGTTCTTGAGCCTGGGGTCCTTAGTCCAGGAGCAGCTTGCCCGGGAGTGCCTGGAACCGGAGTTCCTGGTTTGGAGTGGGGGTTCAAGCCTGGAGGAGGCGCCCGGCCGGATGTGGGAGCTGTGGAGGGTAGCGTGGCCGCGAGCGGGGGGGCCGAATTGGGAGCAGACGAGGAAGAGGGCGCCGAGAGGCCTCGGGACGCATGGAGTGGCAGGGAGTTTACCCAGGAGTTTGGCGGGGGCGCCGTGGCATTGAGCGACACCACAGGCTTGGCCCGGGACGACTCTTTGAGGGGCTCCTTGTCCTTGGCGGACTTTTCGTCGTTTTCCCTCAGGCTCGGCTTCTCAGACTCTTTCGGCTTCTCAGACTCTTTCGGCTTCTCAGACTCTTTCGGCTTCTCAGACTCCTTCGGCTTCTCGGACTCCTTCGCACCCTTGGAATCGCTTTCCTTCAGACCCTTCAGGCTGGAAACATGGTCGTCGGCGAAGGAAACCACCTCCAACGACTCGTCCAACTCCAAAGTATCGTAGAAATCGTCGTACTCCACAAAATCCGGCAGCTGGTTGTTCTCTAGATAGTAGTCCAAGTCGTCCTTGATATCGTCGATGCGCTCAGGCGCCAACTGGTCGTTGTCAAGGTTGCGGAGAATCAACTCCAACTTGGCCACGTGCCCGTTGTTGCGCTCCATCTTCATGGCCAAGTCGTCAATGACAGCCTGCGTGGCCGGGCTCTTCTTCTTATGCAGGAGCTGGGAGCTCTCGGCCACGAGAAGCTCCGACTGGTGGTTCAACTCGTCCAAGGCGTCGGTGATGTAGCGCACGGCCTCGTTCTTCTTGGCTTCGTCCAAGCCCCGCGCCCCCAACTTGGTCTGCATCTCCAAGCCCTCGTTGGAGAACTGCTTCAACTTGGAGATCTTCTCCACCTCCTTGAACCGCTCCATGGCGTTTTCAATGCGGCTGCGGCTCTCCTGTAACGCACTGCGGTCGAGCTTGTTGCTCAGGTCGCCGGACCACTGCTTGACCTGGTCGCGCGACCGCTGTAACTTCTTGATTTCCTTGCGGAGGTCGCCCTCCAACTTCTCCTTGAGGCTGGGGTTGTCTGTGGCGGCGATTTTGTCGTGGATCTCATCAAACTGTTGCAAACCCTCGGCCACTTTTTTCTGGAGCTTATCGAACTCCTGTTGTAGTTTTCGCGAGCTCATGAGGAGTACTGGGATGGTGCTGGTGTGCACTGGGATGGTGTTGGTGTTGGTTTGGTGCTGGTTTGGTGCTGGTTTGGTGCTGGTTTGGTGCGGTGTAGACAGCGGTACGCTGAATTTACCTGGTGCGCGCACGCCTGGAGTGAAGCTGGAGAAGGCTGCTTACAATATACTTCACTAGTAGCTTCAAGATAGTGACTCATAGACAAGGTAGAAAGAACTAGAGAGAAGTCTATCTATGCAGGAGTAAAGTTGGAAGCACAGACAGTAAACTTGGCCATAGATGCAGGAGTGAAAGGCTATGAATAGGTATCTAGGAAATACCAATGCCTCCAACCATTGAGTCAATAACTGTCTCCTCTGCATCGACACCAAACAATGACAGTGCGTAAATCTCAAGCCTGGAACCAGCTATGGCTGTGCTAGTTGCCATATATTTAGAAGTGGTCATTTCCTATATTTTCGTTGGTATCTGTTGAACAGGAGTGTAAAGACCAGGAACCGTAAAGATACTGAGTAGGGTATTAAATAGTAAGGGTCTAATAGTGGTGAGTAACAGTGAGTAGCAGTACTTAAGCCTAAATTGTACTGAGTAAAGGACCGAGAAACACTAGTACTAAATAGTACTGAACACTAATGGTTAAATAGTACTAACTAGTACTGAGAAACACTAATAGCACTGAACACTAAGTACTAATTAGTACTGAACACTAATAGTACTAACTAGTACTGAGAAACACTAGTACTAACTAGTACTAACTAGTACTGAGTAAAGGACTGAGAAACACTAATACTAAATAGTATAGTACTGAGTACTAGTAGGGAGCGTAACAATTAAACTGGGAAGTCCTGAGGCTAATAGTACTGGTAAATGTACTCATCAAAGGAAAAATTAATTGAAAAAATAAATCAACATCCAATGAAAGAGATAAATCTTGAAAAAGGAAACATAAATCTTGCGCAAAGGTAAATTAACAATCAGTGAAATAAATAGAAAATATTAAGCCATGAAATAGAAATTAATACCAAAGCTAGCTAAAGTAATTTAAGGAGACCACAGCATGTCTAAAAGGGAATATTTCATCCCGAGTTAAGATTTATATGGCTATGCCGCCAGTAAGAGCGTAGGTAGAAAAGATAAGGAAGTGAATGGGTTTTTAAAGTCCACAAGCTACAATATTCCGTTAGGAATAGGAATAATAATCCAAGAGATGTTAAATATGTGGGTTAGTTTTTCCTTCATCGTTTGAATTGGGGGTCAAAGTCCAATCCTAAGTCTTTATCTAATTTTAGACGTGTTTAAGGCGGAATTTGTGTTCACTCTAAGTAAATTCACTTGTTATTTATCGCACAATTATGTTGTTATCCGTACTTATAATCCAGAATTTCTGTTTTATTCTATTTACCATAGAATTATTGTACGTTTTCTAAAGGTAGAAACTTGCAGTATAGTTCGGACTATTCTATTAATTCATTTTTTAATTTTGTTATTTTTTAATTTTCTCCTAAATTCTATTTTCTAAATATTTTCCTTTATGTTTCTAACTTCTTTTTCAAATATTAAATTCTAAGTTGGTACACTTGAGAACTCACAGTCCTGATCTTCGATCTGGCACTTGTATGGCCCAGATTAGGATTAGAAATACAGTGATACAGATAGTGTTTTATAAGGGAATCTATAGATTACTCAGTTCAAGTTGTAATACAGATCAGATCTTTAGATACAATAGATGGTAGATACAATATCGGATGATAGTGTGGACCAAAATGTATGGTTCAGGTATTAGATCTGGAGAGAAAATAAAAGAAGTGTATTGGGAGTACCAATTCTATGGTATCAGTTGAACATCTAGAATGATGAATGCGCAATATTCGTACACAATGTTGAAAAGGGTTTGATACTATAAAAGAAAGAGATAGAAAGGTTGTAAGAAACATAAAATTCAAAGGTTATAAGGCTATACAACCAGAAATAAGCTGGCCACAAAAATTTGGGGGTCGAAAAATTTAGAAAGCCCATTAAACCTTGAATATAAGGACATGTGAATTGGAACAGTAGGAAATGCAAAAGATGAAAAGCTGGGATACATTGAGCAATACTAAAACATAATATTGGTTGTAAATGTAGTTATATGGGGCATAGTATAAACATGGGAGCTGTTAGACCCCCGATGGGTAACACACTACCCATCAGGATCAGATAAAGCCACGCTGTGCGAAAGTCTTCTAGAAGGGAGACATGGGAGTAATAATGGGTTCTACCTCGGCATTTGAGCAGCCGAACAGCCGAACAGCCGAATGCCGAGCGATTCGCCTATATATAGACCCCGGGATTCCTCTTGTAAGGAGGCATCAACGAACAAATATACTGATTGACAAAGTACCAGACGTTATCAAAGAATCTAACAGGAGCCATGAATATATAGAGCACGGGTGTGCATATGTGAATAGTGATCATGGTAGAATATGGAAAGAATAGTCAAGTCTGTAGAAATGTTTTTGCACAATTAGCCTATTATTAGTGAATTTAAATTTCAACGTGTTTATGCTTCACATGCTATTTACGGGTTACAATATGATTGTAGGCATAAAATATGCCTCAACCGGGCGACGAGGAAGGACCAACAGGGATTCCACAATGCTTTCACTAGTGGACTGTTGTACCGTTTTGGCCGTGGAGCGGAGTCAGCATGTGCCGACATTCTCTGGTCACCTGACTGGAACTACACCGTGTATTCTAAGGCTCTTAGACTGGAGAATGCCTTTCTCACGCATACGTTCTCTCGCGGCTCGTATAACTGCATGCAGCATAGGCCTCGCACGTGACGAGATAAAGCCAGTTCCTACAGACTACCTTCGATGTGGAGTAGCCTGTTTACGGTGGGGAGAAAGGCAGGAATCAGTGTACGATTGTGTACGACTGTGTACGACTGTGTACGACTGTGTACGACTGTGTACGACTGTGTACGACTGTGTACGACTGTGTACGACTGTGTACGACTGTGTATCTCGTGCTAATTGGCCTTCAGGCATTCAATCTCCCCCATTGCATAGAGTTGCTGGTGAAGGTAGTCCACTGGTTTCAAGGGTGAGTAGTACAAGGTTAGTGACTGGAAAGGTACGTGCAGTAAGCGGTGTTACTATAGTAGAGTGTACTTCAGTAATCAGTCGAAGTGATGTCAGTTTAAGTGGACAGTGTATGGGAACTTGGCTAAACCTTCCCTGTCGGAGGGACTATCTGCACTCCGGCGATTAAGTGCCCAAGGCGGAACTTAATCGTTCAGCACACGGGTATTGCAAGAGGTGCCCAGGTCGATCCCTCCAAGTACGTCTTTGGACCCGTAACGTACGGGCCGTACTTCTTGGTCACGTGACCAGGAGGAAACGGTGTGAGCACTTCAAGCACTTTTCCGCCATACGATCCTTCCAATGTGTCGCAGGATGCCCAGGAATCGTGAGTATGTACCATTGTCAGCAAGGCCTTAGACACCGACATGAGGCACCAGTCATTAGCCCTTGTCGCCAGGAACCTGCAACTTTCAGGCAGCCCACGGTCACGCTTATAGCCAGGTCTCTCTTATCTACTAGTATTACAGAAGGGTAGTGTGAATATAGTGCGACGGCTTCATTCAGAACCACGATGCCCTAGCATTCACATGCGGTCATTTACACCTTGTCCACTGCTTGACGTTACCCGGAAGTCAGGGGCAATCCAGCTCCGCCAGGGCCCAAGAATCTTCACTACTACTGCTTGAAGTGATGCACCATGAATTCTCTGTTGTCGAGAATGCCTCTAGAAGCCGAAGTCCTAGCTCTTCCCAAAGAGGAAGGAGCCAAGAGTACTCTCCCATGTTCCTCTATACGAGAAGAAACTCTAGGGTCACCCTGCCATACCAAGTCTTACACTTGGGTATATTCAGTCTACTCTAATCTCTCGACCCTATATGCACTCCGTCCACCGTCCAAGAACCTTACCATCTCTTGAATTTTTAACAGGCGTTACATCGTTGTCGTCAGTTCATGCCGTGAGGTTTAATATTAAGTTATTGAATGAACGTAACCCTTTTCTTTTAAGATAAGTATAATTGTAAAATTATACTCCGTCTACTCTTATTCTGCCACAGCCCGAAAACCTGGACTGCCCATGACGTTTAGTGCACGCAAGGCTGGGTCCGCTGGCCTGTTTACTCTTTGGGCTTTGCTGACCCAACCCTAAGCAGACGACAGACCGAAGCATTCCCGGATCTACCTCAAGTCGATAAACTCACAATCTCCAAGACCAATCCCACCTAAAGCCATAGCTGACCAGGACGTACATGACTATGTTCCTCTAGGCATAGATTATCACTAACATTAATTATTAGTAAGTAATTAATTAGTAAGTACAGTAAATAGTAAAAATTGAACCATAAAATTCAACTACTGGAATGTAATTGTTACTACTTTATGATGAACATTAGCTTCTATTTTTCTTAAAAATATGAAATTCCATAAAGACAGGCTTGGAAAGTCCTTGGCTGTGTTGGAGTAGTCCTTTGCTGGGCATCCGGACCTTGACTCGTTGAGCGTGGGTTCTCCTGGTGCAGGGTTCGGACCCTCAGTCGTGCAAGAACATGGTCGAGTGTCTTATTGTACTAGACAAATATGTACTAGACAAATATGTACTAGTATGTATTAGACTAATATGTACTAGATGTACTAGATGTACTAGATGTACTAGACTAATATGTACTAGATGTACTAGTCTAGTGCTCTACTAGTCTATATTCTTAGTATCTAGTATTGTAATGTCGATCTTTCAGTATTACAGGACATACGTGCAATCTGGACTAGGCGTAGACATGTGACGTTCTATCCCTCTATACTCTACTCTAGGACGAATCTACTCCACGATGTACCTGTAATTCTGCTGTGTAGTTTCTCCACCGTCTACTCCATAAGTCCTGTACAATGCTTTAGTCTATGTACTACTCTAGTACACTAGTCTTTATTGTCGAAGTTCGAGTTGATCCAATAAAAATGGTAGTTATGGACCACGGTCTCTGGTGACTGAGCTTGAACCTGGTGTGACGTTACTTACACGAGCATTGGCACTTTTTCGCACGCTTGCCTCCACCAGGAAATACTCCACATTCTTGCATAGCAAATAAATCAGAGTCCAGAAATCCAGACAACAAACCACGTACTAGCTTAATTTTTGCAATTGGACACCCTTCTGGCTGAGTAACGAAGGTGATCTCCGCACTACATGCAGGACACACCACCAAGTCTCCACTAGACAGACATGCCGTGGCCTCATGGGCCATGGAAAGGCACTTCAGAGTCATGGTGCCTTGAACTGGGGTGTGGATCATAGCGACAAGTAGTCAACCGGGTCCGTCTAGTATCCTGTATACCGATATTCAACCAAGGTCCACGGTCAGCCCTATACATTCCAAATAATTAGTATTAGTCTCAAACGATACCACTTTCCTCCATACTTTCATTCGGACTGCTAGATAGACTTTCATTCGGACTGCTAGATAGTGTCTTTAACCAGAAAAGTGTGGTGTAGTACTCTCTATACCTTGACTTTGGTTTGCTAACACAGAACAATCGATGCCAACTGTACAAAGCATCAAACCTGGAGATTCCGAGTATTATGCCAGCCTTAATCATCAACAAATAAACACTAGAACGACCGGAATACAGTCATCACAGAACAGTATGTGAGTAGATCTGAAGTAGTAGTTAGGAGTATATGTGGGAGTGCTTAGTAGGTTAGTGCTTAGTAGGTTAGTGCTTAGTAGGTTAGTGGTGTGGTTTAGTGGTAGTAGTCAATGGCTACAGTGCCAGCGTAACACAAGTCAGACAGCATTCCTAGTGATTGTTCTAAGTAGAGTGGCAGTAGTAATGGCAGAAGACTGAGCTTAATGTCGGAAGAATCAGTGAATACTGCCGAAGCACCAGCACTAGGATTCACTAGTGGAGCAGCATAGGAAGTAGTAGTAAGCGTAGATGTGGCCAAATCCGACCCAACCACGACCGTGTGCATTCCAGGTCTGGTGTGCATTCCAGGTCTGGTGTGCTAGGTCTAGTGTGCATTCTAGGTCTGTGTAGTGTGTAGCACCTACTTCGCAAACGTTAGTAGTACCTAGAAGAAAGTACTCATTATTCACAAAGGCATAATGGCTTTTGACTGAACATGATCCATAACAGTGTAACGGCCCGCCTCACGTATTGTCTAGTGGTACTCGTTGATTTCATGTAGATCGAGTCACTAGGAGACCACCAGTAGTATAGTGTAGTGTAGTATAGTGTAGTATAATCTAGAATCTTATTGTAGGCGGCGAACGATCCAGTGCTTTTAGAGAAGGCAGCAGTTCGATAAGGGAGTATCCAGAGTGAAGACCCGTTTTGAATAAAGACCGTCGTCTCCCTGAGGAATCACCTACAATGGCACAACTGGCTAGCCACCGAAGAGCCTGCAAGAATACTCCGAGTATCGAGCATTGAGCGTCAATGCTCTCCATAACTCGTTTAAATTGACCAATGATCTTGGACTCAGTATCTAAGAGTGCAAGTGTCTAGTCTAGTGTAGTGTCTAATGTAGTGTCTAGTCTAGTGTCTAATAGTTTCTACTGGTATTCAAACTATCTTATAGTGTCTAATAGCATTTAAAGAATTTATAGTGTTAGTGTCCAATTTCTAGTGTCTAATAGTATTTACTAGTGTAGTTCTATGAGTATACTGAATAGTAGTATTGCAGAGTAGACAGTAGACAGAGTAGACAGGTAGACAGTAGACAGTAGACAGTAGACAGTAGACAGTAGACAGTAGACAGTAGACAGTAGACAGTAGACAGTAGACAGTAGACAGTAGACATTTGACAGATACTCCAGGTACTTCTTCCCCATGATAAGGAATTGATGGGGGTAGTCAAAAGGTTCCAGTCCTTCGGCTTAGGTTTGTAATCCGAAAAAGCTAGAGTGCGTAGTAGGGAGAGTAATGAGACTGATAACATTACTATGTAGAGAGCTCTTGTTTCAAAAACTCCTCGGAAAAGTGGCTGATCTGCTTGAAGTTGGTTTCAAACCCGTCACGCCCGCCATAATACGGGTCCTGCACCACCAACGAATACTGCTTGTCGGTTCTCCACTCCCCAAACATCTTGACCACGGCCTTGCTGTTGCGTGGACGCATGTGGAGCAAGTCGCTCTTGTTGGACTCGTCCATGCCAATCACGTAGTCAAACCGCTTGAAATCCTCGCTGGTGATTTGCTGCGCCGCGTGATGCACTGGAACCCCGTGCTTGCGACACGTGCTGGCAGACCGGGAGTCTGGGCTCTCTCCGATGTGCCAGCCGGACGTGCCAAAGGAGTCAATCACGCTGAACCGATCGGCGTACCCCAAGTCCTTCACTTTCTGCCGGAATACGGCCTCGGCCATTGGCGACCGGCATCTGCTGGTTAGTCGATGTTGCTGCACTCGTAGACTCTGCTCACGTACATGTTGCCAAGGCACACAAACGCCACGGAGATGGGTTCACTCATTGTGCTGGTGTGATTGATACTTGCCGCGTTGTTCATCAATCGCGCCGTACTGCATACACCCGCGCTTCCCAACCACTCCAATTCACCATCTTTTCGCATTTCATGCTAGAGTGCTGTATTCCTGCACTCCTGTTAACATGCTACATTCATGTTAACACGCTGTATACTGCTGACATGCTGTGTTGGATCCTGCCTTACGCACGTAACTTCCCCATCCACGCGTTCCAGCTGTCGAACTCCAACGGCTCATTCATACACCTGGTGAAATCGTCACTCTTGTCTTCGCCAAAAAGCAAGTCTAGATCCTCGTCGTCCTCGAGTTTCCGCTTCATACTCTCTTTCTCTTGGAACTTGATTTCCACCATCTCTGCGCATTCGTCGAGAATATCAGTCCGGCTGAGCTCCTCCACGTAATCCACCAGCATGAATGCAGAGACGATTGCCTGCGGCTTGATGCTGCTAGTCCATCCCACGTTTTCTGAAAGCGGAGAGCTGATGCTTTTTAAAGATGACGAGCCCTGTTTCTTGGGCGATTGAAGATTGGTCGAAGCACTCAAAACGTTTTGTTTCTGCGTACTTGGCTTTTCCTCCTCCTCGGGAAGCTCCAATAAGTTCGATAATGCCGAGAGGCAGAACTTCTGCGGCTCCAGCTTGGAGAGTTCTCTGCGTTTCATCAATTTGGTGTCGATTTCGCCCGTTTCGAACACGTCCTTGGCGATGGGCAATGCGTTGTCTGCTGTGGCTTTGTTAGCCTGTGGTGACACTTCAATGGGGGTTCCCTTGTTGCTTGTGGCAGCCGGCATCCGGGGCGTAGGAACAGAGTTGGGCGTCTTGATAGCATTGGCCAATGTAGCTGGCGTAGGGGCACTGGCTGCAGGTGTGGGGATGGCCGATACCAGCGACTTCTGCTTTTTCCGCGCCGAAGGCGTTTTCCGGGGCGCCGCTTTGGTGCCCTTAGGTGAGGTGGTGCTTGGGATGATGGGACTCAGACCTACCTGCATGTTATTCAGGTTCATTGAGTGGAGATTGTTTCCGAGGAAATGACCCTGTGGATTGGACCCATTAACCACATTATTTGCATTGGCATTAAAGTTGTTTGATCCCATGTTAAGGCCATTGGGGTTGGCTGCATTCGGATGCTGCATATGGCTCACTGCCTGGTCTGGAAGCTGGCCCATCTGGTTCTGCATCTGATTTGGCATCTGGTTCGGCATCTGGTTCGCAATCTGGCCTGGCATCTGGCCCTGGTTCAGCATGCGGGCTTGCTGGGCCCTTCTCATGTTGATTTGCTCCTTCACGTAGTCGAAATGCTTCTGGTACTGGGCCCTCATCTTTTCAAGCAACTCGGGGCCTGCAAGGTACACACCACGCTGAAGGTTCTCGATGATGTTTTTCGTCATATTCTTCATTTGGATCAATCGCCGCGTGCCCTCGACGTTTTTGGTAAGCACGAAAAAGTAGCTTAGGATGCTGTCAACGTTGGCGTATTGCTGTGTAATTCTCACCATGAGTTCCGAAACCTGCGCCTTATCCTTGTCTGATAATAGCAACGTCACGTCCTTTAATTGTACGGAGCTGCGAGAAACCTCCTCAAACAACGACCGCAATTTGGCCTTAAGCTCGTCCGTAAGGGTGGGAAGAAGAGACGCTCCCCGCTGCGCAGGATTGGCGGCATTGCCGTCTTTGCCAGGAAGTCCATTCATATTTCCCTGCATGGAGCTTCTTTGCATGTTCATACCGGGGTTGAAGGTCTGGTTCATTTTTTGAGCCTGTGTATTTTGGTTCATCAAGTTCATATTCCTCTGCATATTCACGGGGAGCTGGCCCTGGCCCTGGCTCGAATGCACCTGGCTCTGGTTCTGGCCCTGAGTCTGCTGCAAGCCCTGGTTTTGGTGCATTTGACCCTGGTTCTGCGCCTGGTTCTGCAGGTTCATATTGAAGTTACCCATCATGTTAGGATTTTGCAGGTTTTGCGATTGGGGCTGCATCATGGAAGTGGAGGGCTGCGCTTTTTGCAGCGCCTTGAACGCATTGAGTTTTTGGTGGTAAATGTATTTCCGGACAAAATTCAGCTTCAGGGCCTGGTCCAAGTTGGCCGAAACAGACCCATTTTGTTGGAGCCGGCTTAGAAGCGCAATTGCGTCACCGGAGTACTTGACAAGGTCTTGAGAAGTGATGTGGATGTTAGCAGCTTTTGCTGCAGCGGCGTTGGCGTTCGGGGCCTGTTGCTGTGGTAGAGAATTCTGCACAGAGCCGGAGTTCTGCGGAGTACCTTGGGGCTTGTTGCGGAAACCCAGGTTCATCAGCATCTGGTTCGCCTGCATGCTGGAGTTGTTGAGGTGAGCCATGTTGGCCACGTTTTCCATTCCCATCTTCTTGTTCTGGCCGATGATGTTCTGGGTCAGGGTCTGGTTCAGGCTTTGCGTCAGGCTTTGGTTCAGGCCCAGGGTCTGAGCCAATTTCTGGGCGTTTTGAGCCAAGTTTTGCGACTGCCCCATCTGGTTGTTTGCCATGTAATTGGCCAGGTCGGGCTGCCCTATGCGGCGGAAATGCGCCAACTTCTCCTGCTGGTTCTGCCTCAAGGCCAACTGGAAGTGGGCATTGTGGATTTCCTTGATGATGGGCATTGCCGAGGCCGGGATGATTTTCTTCTGGAAGCAGTCGTAGATCTGGGTCCAGGTGTTGATGTTGGGAGGCAAGTTGGGGATCTTGGCAAGCAACGCGGGCGGGATGGGCACGGTCCGGATCATGGTGCTGATTTGCTGGATCTGCTGCTGCGACGGCTGAAGCTGCGACTGCAGAGGCACGTTCATCGGGGTGCTTTGGCCGGGCACGTTCATCTGGGTGCTTTGGCCGGGCACGTTCATCTGGGCGCTTTGAGGAGCAGCATTCAGGCTGGCCACGTTGTTCTGCGCCACGTTCAGCTGGTTCATGGTCATGTTGCGCACGGCGGGTGACTGCTGCATCTGGCGGTTGTAGAAGTCCATGCTGATGTTGGCCTGGCCCATATTCAGGCCCACATTCAGCGCCACGTTCAGGCCCATGTTCTGGTTCATCAGGCCCATGTTCTGGTTCATCAGGCCCATGTTCAGCGCCATCAGCGCCATCAGCCCCTGGTTCTGGTTCAAGTTCCCATGGTTCAGACCTAGGTTCAGACCTAGGTTCTGGCCCATTTGCCCGTTGATTTGGCCTTGGCCCTGGCCCATACTCCCGTGACTCATCTGCCCGTTCACCTGCCCGTTCACCTGCCCGTTCACCTGCCCGTTCATCTGCCCGTTCATCTGCCCGTTCATCTGCCCGTTCATCTGCCCCTGACCCTGGCCCATACCACCGTGGTTCATCTGCTGCTGCTGCTGCTGTTGCTGCTGTTGTTGTTGTTGTTGCTGATTGGCCGGGTTCTGACGGATTCCCGCCCGTAACTGGGTCACCTTCTGCTTGATCATACGCAAATACTCCTCGCGGGACGCCGACTTCACAAACGTGTACTTCTCAAACTCCTGCGACATGCTGGCGGCTTTTGCCTCGTCATAGCTGGAGGTCTGGATTTCCTTGAGCGTCTGGGTAAGGATCTGGATGACTTTCTGGCGGTCGGTCACGCTGTAGGACGAATGCCAGCTGCCACCCATGGAGTTCATATTGCAGATGCGTGTGTTTGGCCGCTGGTGGGAAAAGGACTGGCTTGGCTTTTTTTCCCGCTGATCTGTGGGTCTGGGTCGATTTTTGAGATTCTTTTATGGTATGGTGCGCCGCCAGCAGAACAGACTGCATACAGCACCGCCCCGGCCTGTGCCCATTTTTGTCAACCGACGCCGTGGCTTGCGGGCGGCTTGCGGTGCTGGTGGGCGCTAGCCTTGGGTCTGCAGAGGCCTAGGCTTGAATTTGGGTTGGGACCGGGCTCTCCAACTCGGGCCGTACTGCACACTGCCACTCCGCCCTCCCTCCGCCTTTGTGGCACTGCAGACAGCCGGCGGCCGTGATCACTGGGGGTTTCACTTTGTTGGTCCTGCAGAGGCTCCGCTTGCTAGACGTTGTGCTCTGTAGCCAACCGCCCGCTTGTATGCAGAACAATGCCTTGTTTGGGTCGCTCTATATCCGAATTCTGTCCGTGCCCACGGGGCCTAAAGGCTCCCGGAAGGACACCCGCCTTGGTTTGAGCCACACAGGAGACTTACACGCGCCAGAGTTGGACTTCCACGCGCCAGAGTTGGGAGAAACCCCGCTTGTGTGGCGCACCCGTACACCAACACCCGTACACCTCTTTATCCAAAGCAAGCGGTGGCTAAATTAGCTAGCAGGCATGCACGTTGTCAAAATAACCTTGCTGGCTGGCAAGGTGCATGCGTCTGTTACCACCAGCAGCCTGTAGCAGAAGGAAAACACGGTGGTACGATACTTTAGAGTGGGCCCGCATGCAGTCCGCCAAACCTTAGTCTGTCGGAGGCCCAAACCGACACCCTACTTTTACCTGGTTTCGTGAATAGTATTATACGTACTGGCTCTCGGTGAAGAGGCCGTAGATGAGCCCGGTTCACACGGCAATGAAAACGGGCGGAAGGAGATGTGCTGTGTGCCGGACGGCGGTGTCAAGTCCAAAGTCTAAGTTGGCCCGCCCATGCAGGCGTGAACTTGGCCCGTGTTGAAGTCTAGACGGTGGCAAACGTACGCTTGACCGCCTTCTTATCGTCGTACGCCCGCTGCTCGGCCTCATCGATGAACTCGGTCTCGTGATGCAACCTCCACTGGCTCCTCTTGAACTGGAGGCCCTGCGTGTTGTAGCCCAACTGGCCGGCAGCCCGCGACAACTCGGTCCGGAGCTGGCCCTTGACCTTGATCAAATGTGTGCGGAGAGTCTCGCTGCGCTGCGCCACCAACTCCTTGGCGTTGACCCTCATCACAAAGAAGAGCACCTTGCAAATCACTGCGAGGTGCACGAGGTTGGCCAGCATGTGCGACGAGCTGGTCCACACTTCAATGTGCCGCAAGAGCTTCTTGGTGTAGGAGAAAGGAAGCACCAAGAGTGCGTCTTCAAGCTGCGCTGCCCTGATCTTGGTGAGCGTGGCCAACACGTGCTCCTGCCCGGAGATGCCGTACGCCAAAAGAATGGCGTTGCCCGTGGGTTTATGCGGCATGGGCGCCTTTTGCGCCTTGTACGCTTCCAACTGGAGCTCGTAGGCCTCGGTGGCATCCAAGTCCGCGGCTCCGATGTCAAGAGCCTCCATCAACTTTTCTCCTGCCTTTAAAGTTTCCATGCTCTGCTTGGACACCTTGGCCACGTCGAAATCGGCTTCGTTTTCGGCCCCGTCGTCGTCGGCCTGGACAGTCTTGTCGGACTCCAACGAGCCCAAGAGCTCGGTCTCGTACAACTCGTCCATTTCCTTTTCTCTTTCCTCCTCCAAGAACACCTGGTCGTTTGTAGCGCTCCACACGCGGATGGAGTGGTCGTGCGACGTGGAAACCACGAAGCTGCCGCTCCGGCTCACTGCAAGACTCCACACCTCGCCCTGGTGCGCCGGCAACTTCTGAATACATTGGAACTTGTCTCCATCCCAGTACTTGACCATGCCGTCCTTTCCTGCACTGAAAAAGTTGTGGCTTTCGGGCAAAAACCGAACGTTCATGATGGAGTCTTCGTGGCCGAAAATGGACTTGTGGCAGTCGCCGAAATCCAAGCCCCAGATCTTGATGTTTTTGTCTGCAGACGACGTGATCAAGAGCTTGTTGTCAAAGGAGATGTCGATCGACAAGACCGGCAACTTGTGGCCATAAAGCGTCAAGAACACCTTGAGCGTGTCGAGGAATACCACCTGCACGTTGTTGTTGAGCAACGAGATGGCCAACATCTTGCTGTTGGGAGAAACCCGTACGCTGAGTACCTCGTCCGACACCTCCAACGTCTGCATGTGTGTGAGCTTGAGAGATGCCACCGTGGCATTGGTGCCGGCCACGGGTTCCTGCGTCACCACTATATTCCAGAACTTGACCTTCTTGTCGTTTCCGCCTGTGATCAAGGTCTTTCCGTCCGGGGTCATGTCCATGCTCCAAATGGACGCACCTTCACCGGACTCGTGAGCTTCCTCCACCCTATCGATGAGCGACGACGACGCCAAATCGTAGAGCTCCAAGCTGCCATTCTTGAACCCAACGGCCACCAACGTGCCTCCGGGCAAGAACTTGCAGCAGAGCGCATACCCACTGTCCAACACAAAGGTGCGCAAAACATTGTGGGTTTTGATGTTCCACACCTTCAACTCGCCGTTGGACGCCGTGGCCAACATGCGGTCGTCATCGGAGATGTCCATGGCCCGGATATCCGTGCGGTGGCCCAAGTGGTCCAAGGTGTGGGTCTTGACGGGGGCCACGTCACGTGACTTGCGGGCGGTGTCCTCAAGCGGCATCTTCCAGTACTCCACGCTGTTGTTGGTCAACGCCACGAGCATCTGCAACTGGCGGTGCAGCTTCAGCGGCACCCACACACACGACCGGAGCTTGGCCTGCAGTCTTAGCGTGGAAAGCGGCGTAATCAACATGCTCACCTCCGCGGCCTCAAGCTCCGCCACAATCTCCTCGCTTTCCATGCCTTTTTCCTTCAACCGCTTGCTCCTCTTGGCCATGCCTTTCTTGATCTCGTCCTCGCCTCGGACCCGGAACACTTCACAGGTGCGGTCGTTGTTCTGTAAAGAGAAAATCACGTGGGTGCCGCTGGCGTCCCGCAACAAGGTGAAAGCCACCTGCACGCAGCGGGCCTTGCTTTGCTTCTCGAAGTCGCCTCGGAGCAGCACCTTGGCGCCGTCGGCCGCCGAAAGATCGAGCTGCCACACCTTGACCTGATCACGTGCGCCGCACGTGACGACCGTGCCTCTCCGGGCCTCGCCTTCTTCTCCCGCCTGTTCGCCCTCCACGCCTAGCGCCCAGCACTCGCCCGAATGTGCAAGGTGCGTCTCCACGCACTGCTTTGCGCGTAGGTCCCACACCTTCAAGAGCCCGTCTTTGGACGTCAGGATGAGGTAGTCCTCCGAGGCCTCGGCATCTGTTTCCGAGTCCACTCCGCCCTCGCCACCGCCAATGTTTCCGCGCAAAAGCTGCATGCCGGTGATCTCGCCTTTGTGCCCCTTCAATTTGTACAAGCCTTCTTCCGCCACCAAGTCCCACATGATGATGGAGGCGTCACACGACCCTGAAACGAGCCTTGTGCCGTGTACATCAAACGATAGCGTGGCCACCGCGGACTTGTGCCCCGAGAAGGTCATCATCACCGAGCCCAGCGTCATGTCCCACACCTTGATGGAGCCGTCTTTGTGGCCACTAGCCAAGAGGTTGGACTGTGGGTTGTAGGCCAAGACCACGACTTCCGAGGGCGGCTTGGACGTGGTGGCGTTGCTGGCGCCTGGCGTGTTGCCGTCGGAGAGCCGGCTCAAAATGGCCCCTGTTTTGATGTCCCACACCAAGATGTCTTCTAGGGCGCCCACAGCAGCACGACCGAGGGATTTCGCGGTCTGGGCGCTTGAGGGCGGGAGCCATAAGACATTGCTCTGCGCACTGATCACTCCGAATACGGATTCCTGCTCGTAGCGGTCGTACGACTTAACCATAGTGTGCTGTAGAGGGCAGTGAAGTGTAGAGCGAAAAGCATCGCGTGCGATGCGCCGCGAGCACACCCGTACACCTCCCCTCGGTCACTACCTCGGAATACTTTGTCACGTGACCGGCCCTATGGCACGCTTCGATTCGTGGCAAAATTACAGTACCGGGAGCTGCAGTACTTGAAAAGAATGAGGAGGGAGCAGCTTGAAGATCACGTGACATTCAGGTGGAAACGTAACGAGTCCAGCAGGTTCTTTCCAAACATTGCACTTGGATGAACACCAAGTCCTACATGTGAAATATCCAAAGTTTTTGGGAGGATAAATCACCTTAGGGGGACTGCACACACGCCCGGAACTGCCTATCCAGCCCTCCCCAACTCCTCCACCATCAATTTGGAGTTAATGGGTGAGCGGAAGAGATAGCTTGTACTATTTCACATGGCTCAATGCGCTGGCCTCGACTTATCCGGACAGGGAGCAGAGGCAATGCTTGTATGCAGTGCGCAGTAAGGCCAGTCTCTGAAAGCGCAGTTTGTTGTGGCAACACAATTGAATGAAGCAGGTAGTTATTCCATTGGCGTTTCTCCTTCATACACAAGGTGAGAGCGATGGCAGTCCAAGTGAAGAAACCTGTATGTAAAGGCAAACATCTGTTTGGAGGTCAGGTGGTCAGTAGATCGGTGGTCGTAGACGTCGACAGTAGACAGATCAAACACCAAAGGGGTCACAAGACCATGTGGTTGAAGCGCCACTACAGACACAGAACCACGCTAAATCAACAGAAGGACGGCATTTATAGCTAGATTCACATGCAGAAGAAAGTAATCGGAGTAGCTCACTAGCCACTAGAACCATGAGATAGCGATAATATGAACCAGAGGATGTCTGCAACGGTTACCGTACCCCAAGAATCTGAGCCCTCTCACAGTTAAGAACGGTTGCTGATAGTTGCGAAAAGAGCAGATACATTAGGAGAGTATGTGCAAGAATCAGTGCGGATCCATTGCGGCAAACCAACCAATATATATAGTCCCCGGGATTCTGAAACGTGAGGGATTTCTAAACCAAGGGATTTTTAAAACAAAGGGGATACCTGAAACGTAAGGGGATTCTAAAACAAAGGGATTTCTAAAGCAAAGGGATTCCTGAAACAAAAGGGATTCCTGAAACAAAGGGATTCCTGAAACAAAGGGATTCCTGAAACAAAGGGGATCCTGAAACGTTAGGGATTTCTAAAACAAAGGGATTTCTAAAGCAAAGGGATTCCTGAAACGTAAGGGGATTTCTAAAACAAAATGGATTTCTAAAACAAAGGGATTCCTGAAACAAAAGGGATTTCTAAAACAAAGGGATTTCTAAAACAAATGGGATTCCTGAAACGTTAGGGGATTCCTGAAACGTAAGGAGTGGGGTGCGGGATATCTTGAAACACAAGGGATTCCTCAAACATAAAGAGTGGGGTGCGGCATTTTGAAACAAGGGATCTCTTCATAAGAGTGTGCGGATCTTGAAACAAGGGATCTCTTCATAAGAGTGTGCGGATCTTGAAGCAAGGGATCTCTTCATAAGAGTGTGCGGATCTTGAAACACAAGGGTCCTGATAATGCACGGCCTGTACATCCAAGAAGCTTAGTCCCTTGGCTCGGCCTTCCTTCAGGCTCATGCACTTAAAGTTCATTAAGATCAGTTCATTAAGATCCTTATGGCTACCAAGAGTCTCTGGTGGCTCTTGAATGATGTCGCCATTTTGATCACTGTGCATACTCCTACAACACTCGTTTATTCTAACACGTTTATTCTAACACGTTTATTCTAACACGTTTATTCTAACACGTTTATTCTACACTGTTAGAGTTGCTAGACGACACTTCGGGCGGTATTGCAATGGTCCAAGCTTCTAAGGCTTGATGGTTCCAGAAACGATGTTACAGGTATACCAAAGTCTTCCTATTCTGAAACGGTACTGTATTAGTGGTACTCGTTAGATAAAGGTTATCGTGGATGAGCTAAATTGGACATGGTTTAGTATGGTCAGGTAGTTCTTGGCTAATAGAAGTTACTCTCGGGCCTTTGTCTCGTCGTCACCCCTTGGCCTCTGGAGACGAATTGGCCGCTCCTAGTTCCCTGGTGGCTTCCAGCTCGGCTCGGTACTTTGCAGTGACGAACATGCAGCTTAGCTCGGCCGCTCTCGGAAGCATGCAAGACTGCTTTCATTCGGCCAGTCTTTACGTCCTGTACTAACTTGGTAGACGAGTCAACACATGCGTTGTCTCAGCTTAACGGTAGGGCATTCGGCTAAAGCGCGATAGGTGGGTTCAATCCAAGGCTCATTCCCTCTTTGAATCTTGTCTTGACCAGTCTTGACCAGTCTGGGTTTAATCATTAGGAGTCCAACGGACCTCACTTCAAAGCAGAGATTCTCAATCGGAATTCAAGAACATCACGTCTAATCAATGTGGATGTGCACTTTGACTATTATTCAGCACAATGGCAGAACGACCTACTGGTGGCCTTAGGATAGTGGTCCTTAGCATCAGTGCCATACTGTGACTGTTGTGAGAGTATTACAGCTCACTACAAGTGTAGTAGGAACTCTTGTAAAGTGTTTCTGGGTAGGGTATAGGATGGGCAAATTGAACTAGTCTATCTGAATTCGTGATTAGTTCAACCGGATACGAAAGTAGAAGTATAAGGATATTGCACTGATAACGGTAAATGAAGAGTATATTCAAGCCTCAAGGGAATACTAGTACGAAATAGCAGCTCAATTGGCAAGTATGAAAAGGGAGATTGACGAATCAGGTATTTAGGCGGAAATGGTTCCTGTTGTGCGTCTGCTACGAAATGGCTATGTCAGTCATGGATGGTTCCTCAAAGACGAAGTGGTGTGATACAAACAGTCGAGAGTTGCTGTGCTTGTTAGAGAAGATGGCCCATTGCCGTGGCTACCTGTGACCCTTTTCCGGTTGATCCACATCTGAGAGCAGCGTGAGCTTTCTATGTTGATGGGGCTGACTGAAAACGGGGATTATTCGATAACGAGGGTGGCTTCACAGTAGAGCAAAGAATAGAGAATATCGAGCTAGGGAACACATCCAGATTGGCCTAGCAATAATGGGATCTATTGAGATCGATTGGATTAAAGGTGCTTGTAAGTAAGCGTTCATGATAGAAAGTTCTACCTCTACCACATGAAGTTTGAAATAGCCAACTTAGAACATTACTGGGCATGACATTAGGAATACACAGGGAATACACAGGGAATACACATTAGGGAATGTTACAAATTATGGAATACTACTCATTATGGAATACTACTCATTAATTAATATTACACATTATGGAATACACATTATGGAATATTACACATTATGGAATACTACACATTAGGGAATTCTACACATTATGGAATGTTACACATTAGGCACTACTTATTATGGAATATTACACATTATGGAATATGGAATACTACTCATTAGGGAATACTACTAATTATGGAATATGGAATACTCCTCATTATAGAATACTACACATTAGGGAATATTACTAATTATGGAATACTACTAATTATGGAATACTAGTCATTAAGTAATATTACACATTATGGAATACTACTTATGGAATACTACACATTAGGGAATATTACACATTAGGCACTACACAATATGGAATATTATGGAATACACATTATGGAATACTACTCATTAGGGAATACACATTATGGAATACACATTAAGTAATATTACACATTAGGCACTACACATTAAGTAATATTACACATTATGGAATACTACTCATTATGGAATATTACTAATTATGGAATACTACTAATTATGGAATACTACTCATTATGGAATACTACTCATTAGGTTAGATTCTTTGATAACGTTTGGTACTTTGTCAATCAGTATATTTGTTCGTTGATGCCTCCTTACAAGAGGAATCCCGGGGCCTATATATAGGCGAATCGCTCGGCATTCGGCTGTTCAAATGCCGAGGTAGAGCCCATTATTACTCCCATGTCTCCCTTCCAGAAGATTCCATAAGGGAATCTTCATTGTTAGAAGACTTTCGAACAGCGTGGCTTCATCTGATCCTGATGGGTAGTGCGTTACCCATCGGGGGTCTAACATTATGGAATACTACTCATTAAGTAATATTACACATTATGGAATACACATTATGGAATATTACACATTATGGAATGTTACAAATTATGGAATACTACACATTAGGGAATACACATTATGGAATACTACACATTAAGTAATACTACACATTATGGAATACTACTAATTATGGAATACTACTAATTATGGAATACTACACATTAAGTAATATTACACATTATGGAATATTATGGAATACACATTATGGAATATTACACATTAGGTAATACACATTATGGAATATTACTCATTAGGCACTACACATTATGGAATATTATGGAATACACATTATGGAATACACAATATGGAATATTATGGAATACACATTAGGGAATTACACATTAGGGAATACACATTAGGGAATACACATTAGGCACTACACAACATGGAATATGATGGAATACACATTATGGAATACTACACATTAGGCACTACACATTAAGTAATATTACACATTATGGAATACAGATTATGGAATACTACACATTATGGAATACTACTAATTATGGAATATTACTCATTAGGCACTACACATTATGGAATACAGGCAACGCCTGAATCTTCTAGCATGGAATAACACAATTTGACGATTTTATTTTGTTGGTTCTAGAAATCGTAATGATTAATAGGGTCGGCCGGGGACATCAGTATTCAATAGTCTACACATGGAATACACATTAGGAATACTCATTATGGAAACAGTATTTGCGGTTGTCTCCCAAACCGTTTTCACCTACTCACCCGAATCCAGTTCCACAGCTCAAGGATTGGCCACAATGTCATCGCATACTGGCCATTGTCAGACAAATCTGGTATTGTATGGACATCTTGGAGGGCTCATTGGTGAAGTGGAACTTTCCCAAGGTTTACCAAGAGGCAAATTTGGACTCGAGCATTTCCTTGGACTCGAGCATTTTCTTGGATTCAGAACATTTTCTTGGATTCAGAACATTTCCTTGGAACATTTGCTTCTTTCCTCCCTCTTCATCTGTTCAAACCATCAGAGGTCGCAGGTCCTCTCTTCGGGGCTCTAGGTATATTCTGCTCACCATGTCTAATGTGAACTTCGATACTTTCGGTTCATTCCGGCAAAACTGTACTACCCAAACCCGACCACGTACCTTCCATAGTTGTCCACCCTCATCAACAGTAGAGTCAACCATGAACGCATTAGAGCATAGTCGTCATTTAAGGAAACGTTAGTGGTGTAAGAACTCACGCCTCAGAAACGTCTCGATGGATATGGAATACATTATGGAATATTACTTGAATATGTAACAGAACAGTTATATAGAAGTATTTTCATACAATACCAGGGCCCATAACCGCGGTCACTAAGGTACGCCGTGGCCACGACGGTAGACCTGGTTAATGGGCCCATGCAGTGGTGATGGAGCTCTACCAACCGTTTTGTTAGTAGCAATTGTAGAGTAACTGTAGAGTAACTGTAGAGTAACTGTAGAGTAACTGTAGAGTAAGCTTAACAGGAGCCTGCTACACAGCTTAGTGAAGCGGTGGAGCGGATCGCCTACGGATTATGCCATACTAATACTCACCCTAACTCCGCTTTATTACTCTCAATTCTCCATACCATTGTGCTCAGAGGTATTCTTAATGGGACTGACACATTGCTGGTATTCAAGCTTTTTCTGTTAGTGTCTACTTCCACTGTACAGTCTACTACTTCTGTACACTGTCTACATTTGTAGATCCTGTACTCTAAGTAGTCATTCATTGTTCTGGTTCTAGAGCAAGCTTATTTGTCAACAAGTATCTAGCATGTACGGAGTCAGAGTACTTCGTAGATGCATTGTATGCAGACCGATGAGGCACTATGTGCAGGT